>JAECUM010038211.1:0-11911 GCA_016617855.1 Megalonaias nervosa
AGAGAGAGAGAGAATTACAAATATACACCGAAACAGGAGAATGCTTGATAATACTAGACAGAATTAATATTTAATACAAATATTACTATTATACAGGCTAGAGAATTTGTAATTATTACTCTACGGAGATTCGAACACATGAATGCATATACCACCGACTTTGTAGCATTATCTTTCGGTGATGTGTGCTTAGTCGTGCAGTTAAGGTGATGGTTGCAGTTTACCCGACGACCTGAGTTCGAATCTCCGTTGAGTAATAATTAAAACTTCTTTGACCTTTATGATGGTGTTACTTGTGTACGCAATGTAAATAAAGCATTACCTATCCTGAAAATGTTATGTTTATATATATATATATATATATATATATATATATATATATATATATATATATATATATATATATATATATTCTTTAATCTCACGTGAATTGGCTATATGTATCATCTAATGTACTGCTCTTTAGTTTTCTGATATAAACTCAATTATACCACATGATATCTTAAAAATGCAAATATAGAGATGGTTTTACAAACTTTGAGCTGCTAATCTGACAAAATAAAGACCACAGTAAACACCTTACTCAGAATATAAATTGGTCACCAAATCAGCTACCATCAATTTATTCTCAAATCTCAAAGGTTGGATACAGAGACGACTTATGATCAACTTCCTGGCATTCCAGACCTCCAGCAAAAGTAGAAGTGCTATAATTGAAAACAAACTGCTCCAACTGAGTATTTTCCGCTAATAGGCTACATTTTGCACACTCAAGTAGCCAGCGCAGATGCCTAAGATAACCCAGTGTGTATTTCTCTATCAACACTTCCATTACTGGAACATAAGCACTGCTTTTGGAAGATCATGTTCAGTTAACGTCCCAGCTTGATAATCTACTACAGCTGCCATACCGTGGTCTTGCTAGATAGCTCAGCTGCTAGAAACCTTATCCGAATATCTGATAAACGAATTTATTACATTGCGCAAATACGAAAAAGCTTCCCAACGCTTCGACCTATAGATGCACTTCGTAAGGGGAAGAAACAATTTACATCCTCAAACCATACAAACACAAAGCCAAGAGAACTTCTTGACTCATGCAAGTTCGAATTACAGGGAAATATACCAACACAGGATAAAACAATAGAAGAAATAAAGTAGACAAAATTGATGAACGGTCTTAAAACAGGTAAACTACATATCTATTTTATGCTGCCATTAGCCAAACAAAGTTGTATAATAGAACTCAAACAACTGATTATTGTACCTATCAAACAGAAAAACCAAAATATTTTGACCTAAAGCACCAACCAAACCATTGACCTAATTACACGCTGGGACCAAAGGAAGAAAACCATGCGTGGCAATAATAATAATAATAATAATAATAATAATAATTTTTAAAAAAATCTACAAAGAAATCATGTCCAAGTAATGTTATGCGTAGAAGTACCAAGGAAATATGTCAAGGCCATGGTGTGGAGGGATAATGGACAATTGTTATAATAATAATAATAATAACAACAACAACAACAACAGCAACAACAATCGCTCTGGAGCAAAGAAGAAAAGAAGTGTGTGTACTTATTATCATACCAGGTGAATGAGATTTTGGATGTTAGTCTGGAAAATCACTTCGGCAGTATTAAGTAATAGTTATGCAACGCCTAACCTATATAAAAGTACAAGACAATTATATTGGTCAGTTTTATATACTGCAGTCCGCACGTGTGACTTTATTCTTTTGTTGAGTCATTTAACAGGCTATTCATGCTCTTTTTCTGGTCAATATATGTAGATTGAGGGCCATTGCCTCTAATTTGGGATTAACATCTACCGTCGCTGCTTTAATGGATTAGTAAGATGAATCTATAATGAAGCTGTCCACTCTCTGCAAAAGACAGTTTCCCGCTAATTCCAAGCACATGGCGTTCCTTTAATCTGCCAGATTTTTTTTTCTAAAATCGATACTCTTAATTCCTTTTTTTATCGTTCTCTGGCAGGAGACCAAATGGATTCTAATATATCGGAAAGATACAGTGGGTACAGTTGACCTTTGCTTATGACCATCAGGTCAATGCTATTGTTCTCACTCACGTGCAGACCATTCAGATTGGACATTGGTTTATCTGGTTATCAGTGGACATCCTTTTACTCCATATCATAAATTACCAGGGCTGCCAGTTGAACACAGAGTGACCAGTACGAGAAAGCTGCCAAGACATAACCTTTTACCTTTCCTGTGTTAATTAATTTTGCAGATGTTATCAGAGCCCTACACGTGGTGTTTATGTGGGCCAGCAAGTGCCTACCAATTGAAGCTTAACCTCATTCTTCATTGACCACACAATTGGAGGACTGATGTCCAGTGCAGCACGTGGCCTCACTAAAATAAATTCCAACAAATCACCTTGCACCAAATGTATGCTTCTCAGCGTTGATGAGAACTGAGCATTATACAAGTTAAAATATTTGAGGAAAATTTAATGGCATTTGCACCATCAATAATTGTTAGAAAAGAATCGTACACTATCATGGAAAAGAGGTATAAAGGAAAGGTTTTAAACAATAGCACATTGTGGTAAACCCCTCCTCAACTTATTTGTGGCGGGTTTACTGGTTTTGGCTTTCGTATCTAGAGGTGATCGCCAACGGTGTAATTTGCCCGGTATCGAGTAAGGTCAATACAAAGTATGACTTATGGGTGGAATAAATAAATAATCTGAGCTAATATACAGAACAGAATAACACGAGCCCCCGTTACAAATAAAGACAAAATTTAATCAAATTTTAAAAAAAAAAACCAATAAAATTTCACAAGCAAATGATATAACGTTTCAATTCGAAAGATACACTTCTTTCTTTTTGAATCAAACTAATTAAGGAATTTCAAAATGCAAATAAGATTATAAAAATAGCCGATTCTGTTTACGATAGAATCAAATCATCATTTAACCGAGTGAGAAATCGAATGACACTGCCTTGTATCGATTCATAACCTGGTGTTCGGTTCCGTCCAAAAGGTCCACTCAGACTGTACTTCTGGCTCCTTCGCGCTGGTAAGTCTTTTTCGCTCTACTTCCCTTTTTCCAAAATTCTTGGTATCTCGCCTTTTTCCCTTTTTGGCTTTCCACTCTGTTTGGGTTGTAAAACGTGTTTCTTCCCGAAGCTATCTCATCTTGTAAAAATATAAACAAAAGCAACCTAAATCTTCCGTCACATTATACGGGAATAAATCATTAGTCTCACCCCTCGAGGTCAGATGTAATTCTATCGGATTCAAACAGACATCGATGGCTATCTAGACTAATTGGTCATAACAGAACAAACAACCTAGTTCCACAGACTAATGGTCTGCTAATGGCCATTTACACTACACCGAGACATTAATTCCTCACTAGTCTCATTACGCGAGAATGAATGAAATTCCTAACCCTACGTTAGTGTTACCAATACACATAATAAATTCGTTCGGATAATTTCCACGGCTTCCCGTAATATCTACATTCCAACAATTCGTCAATGTATATAAATAAACAATATCATTGTACGAATTCAGATAAATGAACTCAACACAGTTATGCTACATACATAATTTCCTATATAGAATAAGCATGAAATTCTGGATACATAATTTCCTACAATAATCGAGACTATAACTTAGCGAGCCGTCAATGTACATATAAAAAAAAAAATATCATTGTGCGGACTCAGATAAACAACTCAACACAATTATACCATATCAAGAAAATTGGTCTACGACTCAAACAAATAAATCCCTGCAAATACATGCAAATACAAGCAATTAAATCAAACAAATCATCATAGGATCAACGACTTACATGAGATTTATGCAAATACCTTGTGTTTCAAGCTTTTGGTGTCTGTCAAATCCTTCAGACAAAATCGTTTTCCCCCTTGGATGCTTTTTAACGAGAAATTTACTTATTAAATTTCCCGGAGCCCTCAGCTCTTTCTCTTGTAGAAAAGTGCAGACTGATTTGCAAATTCCACTACTGCACATTTAAACTGATAGTTTCTCGTGTGAAACCACGCCCCCTTCCACAGCATAACCAATCGGATTTACATAAAATTCCCGCTTCACTAGCATCGAAACACTGCAATACGTCTGACAACAAATGGCTACCAACTGTTTTCTGGTCAATGTCCCAACTGTCAGCTTCCATACAAACCAGGAATTTGAACTTGGTTGCGGTAAGTTTAAGCAAACTAAGCCCTTAATTATATATCGATAACTCCTGACTTTGGCTGAACCAATCCGTACATTATGGCCTTTCAATTGCGGCCAGGTCCCCATAAATCTAGTTAATCGTACATGTGTCTAGCTAAATGTTGCCTACAGAGATTAACAATAACAAAACAGATATCGACCTAAAAATTTGGTCTGTTACATAACCCCCTCCTTAAGAGTAAAATCAGGGATTTTCACTCTCCAATTTTATTTTTTTTTAATTTTTTTTTTTGTTTTGAGAGATCTAACCATTACCGTTACACGTCCTCAGATGAACCTTTCACCTCAAATGACCCTAGTCTACTCAAACAATCAGCCCCCACATTCTCTTCGCCTTTAATATACCGTACCTGAACTTGATATTGTTGTAGAAATAATGATCATCGCATTAATCGTCCATTGGTCAACTTAGCTTGAGCTAAATATGCTACAAGTTGGTGATCAGTTTCTAAAATAAATTTACGACCATACAGGTAGCGTTGGAATTTAAATATCCCAAAGACAATTGCCAAGCATTCCTTTTCAGAGACTGAGTAATTGCGCTCTGCAGTTAACAATTTCCTGCTACTGTAAGCTACCGGGAATAAAGTTCCATCATATTTCTGTAATAGTACTGCCCCTAAACCTCTATCACAAGCATCAGTACGTAAAACAAAATCTCGTGTCACATCAGGCAATTTCTCTATTGCGTCTGACGTCAGTCTGTCCTTTAACGTCTGAAATGCTCGTTCACATGCGTCCGTCCATACCTGTTTTAATATAACCATGGGTCCCCTAACTGTCCTCCCATAAACTAACTCAAAAGGTGAAAAACCTAAACTAGCCTGTGGCACTTCTCGATACGCAAACAGTATCGCTGGAAGGTATCGATCCCAGTCCCTGGGTCGACCTTCACAGAGCTTCTTCAGAGCCTGTTTCAAAGTCCCATTGAAACGCTCCACCAAACCATTGCACTGCGGGTGATACGGGGAAGTTGTCAGGTGTCTAATGGACAGTAACTTATTTACCTCTTCCATCACCTGGCTCACAAACTGCGTCCCCTGGTCAGTCAGTATCTCATCCGGAGCACCAACCCTCGACCACACGCCTAACAAGGCCTCAGCCACTGTGACTGAGTCAATGGTTTTCAATGATACGGCCTCCGGGTACCGGGTGGCGTAATCTACTATCGTTAGTATATAACGATTACCACTTTCTGCCGCCGGCTCTATCAGACCCACCAGGTTCATCGCCACCCTCGAGAAAGGTTCGTCAATCAGTGGGGTGGTTCGTAGTGGCACTGGGCGATGGGAGGTCTTAGGTGCCACCCGCTGACACTTGTCACAAGGCAAACAGAACCTCCGAACATCCCCATACACACCTGACCAGTAGAACTCCCTCACTAACCTCTCCCTGGTCTTCGCCACGCCCATGTGGCTTCCAAGTAGACCCTCATGTGCCAGCCTAAGCAATTCCTGTCTCTTCGCTATAGGCACAACAACCTGTTTAAACGTATCGGTCCCTTTCATGAAGTACCGATACAAAATACCACGTTTCGTCGCGAACTTTACCTCGCCATCGGGCGATCTCCGTATGGACCCATCATTTGCGTACCTGCGTACCTTGTTGAGAGACAAATCTTCCTCTTGAAGTTTCCTCAACTCGCCAGGTAGCAAATTGTCTATGGGCGAAGTCGTGGGTCTTAGCGGCTTTGACCCTGACCTTCGCTTCATAGCCCTCGTCTCAACGGACCCCACGTGTACAGGTGTACACGTCACAGGGTTAGGCTGTGGCAACACATACCTACACCCTAATATCACGTCATGAGACAGTCCCGACAAACACGCCGCTTGAATTCGCCCCTTTACATACGGCGAATCAAGGTCTATGTTAACCGCTGGGAGCGAATCTTTCGTCCGGTTAGCAAACTGGACTTCAACCGTCTCGCCTGTATAATCCGTAGGCTTGACATACCTACTATCAACCAAGGCCGGATAACTACACCCAGTATCATACAGTAAGGTTGCCCTCTCACCATTTACCGTAGCTACCGCGGTGTTGGTCGACTCCACTGTTCTCTGTTCCTTAACAGTAGTCGCACTCACCGAATTAATCGTTGTCGGACGATACTTTCTACAGTCCTTAACGACATGGCCTGGTCTGTTGCAGCCGTAACACACCGGCTCACCTTTCCTCCCTGCGGTATCATTCTCCACCCCCTGAGTCTTCCCCCACCCACGGAAATGTTCTCGGCTGGGATTTTCGGCCCCTGGCCTCCCACCATTCTGACCATTCCGTCTTTGGGGCGCCACCTCAGTGGTCTTTCTATGTTCACTGATGCCAAGCCGGTCCCTGCCACCCCAGGTGGTCGGACGCGAGTGCACGCTCTCATAGGGCTCGGCCATCACGCTGCTTATATCATCCAAGGTCGAGAACTCACGCTCCACTAAGAACACGATTAAGTCTTTCCGGTACGTACTTAAAACGTGCTCCTTCAAATTTCCTCGCGTATACCTTCATACGTTAACCCGGTACCAGCCATTTTCATCCATTTATCAAAAATTACACGTCTGCGGTTATGGAATTGCGTATGCGTTTCGGAAGCTCTTTTCGACGCTTCTCTAAAGAGTTTCCGAAACGTTTCCGCCGACAGCTCATAGTGCCGTAGTAGCGCTTTCTTCAAAGCGTCGTAGTCATCTACCTCGTCCGGCGTCATGTTATGGTAGACGTCTTTCGCGGCCCCCTGTAGGAATGCCGAAACATTGATAGCCCACTGGTCTCTAGGTAGCTGATGAACCAATGCCAACTTTTCGAACTGTGACAAAAAGTTGTCACTTATTTCGTCCTTATCGTTGAACGTGGGCATGGTGATCTGTATTGGTCGTCTGCCTTCCGATCGCCCACTCGTGTGTCCTGGACGTTCGTTCAAGTCTTCACCCTTCTGGACTCGGCTTCGATCCTCAGCCTCTCCATGGCTAACATATGTTCACGTTCTCTGGCTTTCTCTTCGGCCTGCAATCTGGCTAGTTCGAGCTCTCGTTCACGCTCAGCTGCTTGTGCTTGTCTGTCTTTCTCTCGTTCCTCTGCTTGCGCTTGTCTGTCTCTCTCTCGTTCCTCGGCTAGTTGTTGCTTATGTTCTCTAACACTTCGCTCAACAAATTCAGCTAACTGGGCCCCTTCGTACCCAAGTTCATCCTTTCCAATCGAGCGGAATTCCTTTATTAACTGTCTGTCTGTCGACATTCTAGTCTCTAGTACCGTGACACAAAAATTACGTTTCCTTACTTACACTCAAGGTTCACTGACCTACTCGAGATAGCACACACGTATGACCTTACCTCTCTGCTAGTATGGCCTTTACTCAATTAAACCAGAGTATTTATTCCTTACAACCCCAAACAATAACAGTGGTACACAGCTGGAATGCCTTCCCAAATTAGCGTAACACCCTAATCTAAACAAGGCTTGATTTATTACTATGGAATTTAGACTAAATCGCTCTTCTTTCAAGAGAATTCCAAGGTCATTTTACTTTAGCTATCCCCAAGTCCTAATACGACCCCAACATCAAGGAAAATTGCATCAATCTCTTACAATATTTTCATAACACATGAAAAAAATGGCAAGAAAAATTGTATGCACAGAATATAAGCAGACAAATTCGACTCACTCGGGACGCTATTCCTTAAAAATACAATTGCAATTATCACTTTCTGTTCTATATATATTTGATCAGATTTCTTACTCGAAAAAAATGTTCGGATATCCCTCGGACGAGTACCCCACTTTGTGGTAAACCCCTCCTCAACTTATTTGTTGCGGGTTTACTGGTTTTGGCTTTCGTATCTAGAGGTGATCGCCAACGGTGTAATTTGCCCGGTATCGAGTAAGGTCAATACAAAGTATGAACTGATGGGTGGAATAAATAAATAATCTGAGCTGATATATAGAACAGAATAACACGCGCCCCCGTCACAAATAAAGACAAAATTTAATCAAATTTCAAAACAATAAAATTTCACAAACAAATGATATAAACGTTACAATACGAAAGATACACTTCTTTCTTTTGGAATCAACTTAATCAAGGAATTTCAAAAATGCAAATAAGATTATAAAAATAGCCGATTCTGTTTACGATAGAATCAAATCATCATTTAACCGAGTGAGAAATCGAATAACACTGCCTTGCATCGATTCATAACCTGGTGTTCGGTTCCGTCCAAAAGGTCCACTCAGACTGCACTTCTGGCTCCTTCGCGCCGGTAAGTCCTTTTCGCTCTACTTCCCTCTTTCCAAAATTCTTGGTATCTCGCCTTTTTCCCTTTTTGGCTTTCCACTCTGTTTGGGTTGTAAAACGTGTCTCTTCCCGAAGCTATCTCACCTTGTAAAAATATAAACAAAAGCAACCTAAATCTTCCGTCACATTATACGGGAATAAATCATTAGTCTCACCCCTCGAGGTCAGATGTAATTCTATCGGATTCAAACAGACATTGATGGCTATCTAGACTAATTGGTCATAACAGAACAAACAACCTAGTTCCACAGACTAATGGTCTGCTAATGGCCATTTACACTACACCGAGACATTAATTCCTCACTAGTCTCATTACGCGAGAATGAATGAAATTCCTAACCCTACGTTAGTGTTACCAATACACATAATAAATTCGTTCGGATAATTTCCACGGCTTCCCGTAATATCTACATTCCAACAATTCGTCAATGTATATAAATAAACAATATCATTGTACGAATTCAGATAAATGAACTCAACACAGTTATGCTACATACATAATTTCCTATATAGAATAAGCATGAAATTCTGGATACATAATTTCCTACAATAATCGAGACTATAACTTAGCGAGCCGTCAATGTACATATAAAAAAAAAAATATCATTGTGCGGACTCAGATAAACAACTCAACACAATTATACCATATCAAGAAAATTGATCTACGACTCAAACAAATAAATCCCTGCAAATACATGCAAATACAAGCAATTAAATCAAACAAATCATCATAGTATCAACGACTTACATGAGATTTATGCAAATACCTTGTGTTTCAAGCTTTTGGTGTCTGTCAAATCCTTCAGACAATCGTTTTCCCCCTTGGATGCTTTTTAACGAGAAATTTACTTATTAAATTTCCCGGAGCCTTCAGCTCTTTCTCTTGTAGAAAAGTGCAGACTGATTTGCAAATTCCACTACTGCACATTTAAACTGATAGTTTCTCGTGTGAAACCACGCCCCCTTCCACAGCATAACCAATCGGATTTACATAAAATTCCCGCTTCACTAGCATCGAAACACTGCAATACGTCTGACAACAAATGGCTACCAACTGTTTTCTGGTCAATGTCCCAACTGTCAGCTTCCATACAAACCAGGAATTTGAACTTGGTTGCGGTAAGTTTAAACAAACTAAGCCCTTAATTATATATCGATAACTCCTGACTTTGGCTGAACCAATCCGTACATTATGGCCTTTCAATTGCGGCCAGGTCCCCATAAATCTAGTTAATCGTACATGTGTCTAGCTAAATGTTGCCTACAGAGATTAACAATAACAAAACAGATATCGACCTAAAAATTTGGTCTGTTACACACATTAAGTTCGATCTGTAAATGAGATCATGAACTCATTGATGATTATCATCAATAATTTATCTCCAGTAAAGAGTACCTTGTCTTACTGTCATTTACTCTGGCTTTGACAATTTATGATGGACGGTTGATGAGATGTACACATACGTCTGTTTTGTCCCCGTTCAATACAAAGGACATGCTATTTTGTGTCATTTATGCAAGAAAAATAAATGTTCATGATGAATATTAAGTATTTTAGAAGTGGAGGTTTCAATAGTAAAACCATGGAAAAACAAAGAAGAAGTATGATACGTATATCTTACATTTACCGTATGTATGTATGTATGTATATATGTATGTATGTATGTATGTATGTATGTATGTATGTATGTATACATATATATATCTGACTGACTGACTGACTTTATTTCCTCTTCAACAGAGATTACATCAGATTAATCAAATTTAGCATAATACAAGATCGTGGAACACAACAAAAAAGTGACAAAAATGAAAGAGTAGTACTGTATCAGCTACCATATTGATAAAACGAAACATCTCAATACCTGCAATCATACAAATTTGTAGTCAGAGCTAAGTAGCATTTGTCTTAGCATGGCACTGATATTCTTTAAACATTTGCTTGATGATGCTAATGACACCAGAATGTCAGTACGTCTATATTGTTATGTGATTAACATTAACTTTGAAATAGTAAAGAAAAGGAAATGGAAATCTTATACGAGTGTAACAATATATGTATTTCTTTCTGTCTTACTAACTGACTTTATTTCCTCTTCAGCAAAGATTACATCAGGTTAATAAAAATACGGATTATACATATTACAAGATTATGAGACACAACATAGAACAGAGAATGTAAACAAGAGAAATACATCGTCAGCTAATGCATTTACAAGATGAAATATATTAATACATACAATCGAATAATAATCTCTAGGAAATTTTAGGACGAAATATTTCTTGGCATAATATGGCTCCAACCCTTTTGTTTAATACATATTTACCTGGAACTGTTAATACCTGAGCGAATATATACGTCAATCATATATTGTTACATGATTAACAATAACCTTGGAATCGAACGAAATCGATTTTTATGTGTGTTTTTTTATTATATTTGAGAATTATGCTATAATTAATTCTAAACCTGTGACTCATAAATTAAATAAATTATTCGTATCTAGTCTGACAAAATAAAAAGAAAGACACACAATCGGAAAGTGTATACAAGTGGTAACAACATCTGTTTTTCTTACTCCATGACAAATATGTATGTATGTATGTATGTACTTACGTATGTATGTATGTATGTATGTATGTATGTATGTATGTATGTATGTATGTATGTATGTATGGGGGCCCCGAGTGGCCGAGTGGTCTAAAGCGCTGTCCGTTACGGATCACTGCCATCTCACCTCTGTCTGCGTTGGTTCGAGTCTAAGATTCGGCGAATGTGGATATGTGAGAAAGCTTGCCAGTAGCTTCTCGTGGGTCGGTGGTTCTTTCCGCGAATTTCCCGGTTTCTTTCTCCACCAAAAATACTGGCCGCCATGTATAGCCTATCGTGTGCTGAAAAATGGCGTTAAGCCCCACAACAACAACAACAACAAATTTAATGTTAATGAAATGCATGAAACAGTGTTCCAGGGATTTCTAACATAGGGAAAGAAAAGAGGATCACTTGTAGCACAAGGGTCTCTTCTGATGAAGGAAGGAGCACTATTTGTAACAAAGGGTACTGACAGAAGGACTTTAACTCATTATTGAAATTTGGCATTCAATCTTTTTGTAAATTTATTCTATTTTAAATAAACAGAAAAATGAGCAGAATAAATAGAAAACAACACTGATTTATGATGTTTTAGTGATGTGGAGAGAGGAAGAGGGGAGGGGTGACTAAAAAAGACTAAAAAAAGCATTGGGGTAGAGGGAAGGACGCTATGACAGGGTGGAACCCCATTATTTCCATGTAGCTAGATCAATTATGAATGGTAAACATTGTGATGATAAAGAATAAATGGTGCATTTGAGCTAAAATACAAATACTAAAGAAATGC
>JAECUM010038216.1:0-13786 GCA_016617855.1 Megalonaias nervosa
TATATATATATATATTGTACTCTAATTACAGTAATAAGCAGCAATTGTAATTGATTACTTCAGTATGAGAGTAAATTGTAATCATTACTTGTAATTTTAAACACTACTACAAGGTCCATGTCAGTAAAATCTTGTCAAGACGATTATCCCACCACCACTACCAAGACTTGAAATTGTCAAGATCTTGAGTTAGCGCGAAGTTCACGATCTGCAATATGCAGTAGTTATCATCAGTTTTCACGAGATGTTCCTTTACTTAAATAAACACACACACACACACACACACACACACACACACACGTCATGCATAATATTGATTGAAAAATGTATATTAATATTGAACACTTATTTATATAAGTTATAAAATCGGCTGTATTGATTTCGGATATCTCCCTTACTGTGCGAATTATATTTTCAGTATTTGTTGTCATATACAGGTAGCTATTCCGTATGAATTCATTAAAGTTGGGCTTGAGGGAGTAGCAAAGGTGAAATGAAGACGATAGAACTATATCCACAATCTATCCCAATTTTCCTATAGCGTCCGAGTGGTCAAATACGAGGCCATTACGAACGAGCAGAGGCCCGTAGAATCATCGAAGGGGGGGGGGAGGGACATCTACTGATGTAGGACAAAACGTGTTTAGAGGTGAAGTAATGAGACAGTGTGTGTGTGCGTGCGTGCGCGCGCGCGCGTGTGTGTACAAATACCCATATGTTCGGACGCCTATGTGATCGAGCCTCCGCTCCACTCCGTTCATCTCCAACCACCCACCCTTTCAAAATCGCACATACGCGACTAAACGTACCCATACTTCTGTTTATTTTATCAGTCCTTTTTGAGTAATGTATACACTACACAAGTAGTCTTTCTATTTCGTTTCTGAGAATTGTTTCTTTATTGTGTGAGATATGTCTACTTGTAGATAGTACCTTTGTACTATCAGCCAAATTTGCAGTGCCATCATGTAACATGTAAGAAACAAGCCGTACACATCGCCGTGAACTCCAATTTACTGCGATATATTCATTTTTCGCTTTATTTTCCTTGAATGTCCTTCCACACTTTAATTTAAAATAAACCTCATTGCTACGTGTCGTACAGCTTTAATGTTTGACATATTTGCGAAACACGTAAACATTGTATTTATGTTTCGACCATGATCGGCTTCAGTTTCTTCATTTCAAACTTATTTAAACAAAAATAACTGCCGTTTCCCATGAGTGTAAAATGCATAGCAAATGTAATAAATGTGGAAACAAGTCATTCTTGAATATAGCTATGTACTAATTTTAGTGACTTTACCGAAGCATAGTTGTTTTCTTTTTTCCCCACCAAATTATGTTTCATAAGGAAATGAGACTGTTGTCTGGTTGCTTCTTAAGGTCAGAGAAACTGCAGCAGCTTACTGTTAGAGTGTAAGACTCCTAATCTAAGGGTCGCGGGTTCAATAACCAGCCGAGGCCAACTCACTGCTGCAGTCTTCAGAAAAGCACTTATTTCCCATTTTTTATCGGCATCATATATAGCCAATAATGTGTTAAAATCGCCTCTGTGTGTGTGTGTGTGTGTGTGTGTGTGTGTGTGTGTGTGTGTGTGTGTGTGTGTGTGTGTGTGTGTGTGTGTGTGTGTGTGTGTGTGTGTGTTTTGCCGGTTTTTTTATTGCTTAAATGAACACAAGGTAAAACGAATTTTATAGTTAGGTCATTTTCCATCCTGCATTGTCCATCATGCCCCGCTGGTTAATAATTACCATTTTTGCAGCTTCAGTTAACAACCCATTGCACATAATCTAACTTAATTTGAAAGAAATCATCTTGTCATGAAGAGTTGTCAGATTTGTACAAATCATGTTGATTCACCTTCAGATACGGCAGTTGTATTAAAAAGAAGAAAAGAAAAAAGCTAAAACCGCGCTCAGCAGAATGTGATGGAATGCATTCTGGTGTGTTGATATATATATATATATATATATATATATAGCAGTATATATATATATATATATATATATATATATATATAGTTATATATGTTATATATATATATATATATATATATATATATATATATATATATATATATAGTTTGATACGCATGATGCCGATCCGCAACAGAAGTATATTCAAACACCGAAAGCAGCTTATTTTGAAACGTTGCCAAACAAAATTTGACGTATTTGAAAGAACATATCCTGCTATAAAGGGCTTTCAATTGTGAACAAATGCTGCCATTACTAAAACTAGACACAACTTTTAGAGCTTAATCCCAGAAATTGCTCACCACAAACTGACCAAAATTTTGCACAATATGCCAGTTCACCATCAGATATGGCCGCAATTAATAAAAATTGGAAACCCTTTTAACGACTTCTTCCCTAAAACTACTAAACTGGATTTTATCAAAGTTTAAATAGAGGATTCAGGTATTAAGGGCTTGTAAGTTTATACAAATATTGAGAATCTGCTGTCAAATATGACTGTTGTTGATGACAATAGAAAGACCTTTAACAACCTGTAAAACAACACTTAACAGACCTTTATAAAATTTGACAGCAAACTTGAATTTAAATTTATGAAAGAAAACCTGTTTTATTATCAGATGCGGTAAATAAAAATTTAAAATATTTGCACAACTTTGTCTTAAAAATCTATTGAACAGAATTTGATAAGCTTTGACTCGAAGCGTCCTAGCCTTTAAATATTGGATAATTCTTATTGATGTGATGACAGAGATGAAGATGCAAAAGACCAAAGAAACCGATTTAAAATTTAAACTGAAGTATAAAATAGTAATATAACATGTATCTCTCTAAGTTGATAATTGTATAACATAATTATATTTATAAAGCTACTTGTTCATATTTTGTTTCCCAATACCAGTGGTTAGCGTGTTGGACTCCAATGTAGAAGTACCGGGTTTGATTCTCAGACCAGTCTGGATGGGCTGCTTGTTTTGGCTTCGGTTAAAACAGTTTACTCTCACTGCCCAAAACAGCTAACCAAAGTCACTAGGACGAACACCTTAAAGCGGGCTTAATCCAGCCAAACCAGAAATGTTGTGTGTCTCAGATGGATACCAATATTATTTACTTAGGAAAAAAGCTGTGAGGGACCTTATTGATAAGGCAATGCCCGAAGAACTAACATCATATCCGATACACACCAATAAATGTATCTACGTATCATACTTACTTTACATATTTAATTATATACAAGAAAAAGACTTTGCTTTAAAGAAGAACTACCGCATACATTTTCAGAAAATTTGCTTTCCTTTTCACTGTTTGATTTGAAATGTCTAAATTTTTTAAATTAAGTTTGTGTTCCATCTAATAAGGCTTAAAATCAGGTTAAAAGACGGTCAAACTTCGGCGTAAGCCAAACTTCGACGTAAGTCAAACTTCGACGTAAGTATGGCTTTCCTCGTCTAAATAGAGCTTGACCACGATTAATATGATCACGTGACAAATCAACATACTAATCATCGGCGTAAACGGCGTGAGAGTGGATGTTGATGCTTTCAAATTAATTTATGTGATAATAAAAGACTGTGCACTGCTGTCGCCGATGGGATGAAATAGTTTTAATACATAATTACATACTCTTCTTGAAGTAAGCAGTTTATATATGTAGTTTTAGAGTCGTTGATCAAGCAAGTAATTTGTGTGATGGGATCATGAGGGTCATCCCAAAGTGTTACCAACTGAAATTTTGTGTTCTCCCCCTCCCCCCATCTCTCTCTCTCTCTCTCTCTCTCTCTCTCTCTCTCAATAATATAATAAAATTATGAATCTTCTATCTATTTATCTATATGGTTAACAAATGCCAATCACAAGTTCGCCCATAGTGAAGGTTTAATCTTAATACGTGAAACTGTATAGGAGTTTCAGCACGGACATGAAAGATAGATAGACCCACAGATATATATGGACGAAATAAATCCCATATAATGTAAAACATGTTTCTTTTATTTGTAAGGTTTGACCTAAATTGCAACAATAGTTTCACAAATATTAAAACCGGTTTCCACTTAGTTGATGTCAAAGATGCTTGGTTGATATGGAGGCTATACGAACCAACATTATCTAAAACATGTCGCACTGAACATTTCTTGAAAGTGTGATAATATTGAATGAAGTGGTTTTGAAGAAGGTGTGGAAGTTATATTCCGTACCTGGCTATCATAGAGACCGAGGTACATGTATTTGTTTATAGATTATGACATAATAAATATTTCCTCCAATTCTTACACTGAAATTTTACAAGTGTATTTTTGGGGCAGATGTGATAAAAACGTACTTTCTACCTGGTAGCTATGGAGTTTTAATGGTTGCTATGGAGTTTTAATGGTTGCTATGGAAGCTGTCAAAATATAACGCGTGTGTGTGTGTGTGTGTGTGTGTGTGTGTGTGTGTGTGTGTGTGTGTGTGTGAGAGAGAGAGAGAGAGAGAGAGAGAGAGAGAGAGAGAGAGAGAGAGAGAGAGAGAATATTTTTGATCATATCGTTATGGAAATTAAAACATTATTTCATTCTCAAAACACTCACTATTTCATACTCAAAACGCTCACTATTTCATTCTCGAAAAACCCATTATTTCATACTCAAAACACTCACTATTTTATTCTCAAAACACTCACTAATTCATAGTGTCAGATGAGTTGATGGTAAAAGCATGTAAAAAAAAATCTCTCAAAGTCTGCAGCTTTGATCATGAAGATGGCACCAAAACAACGAAACGTGACACAGCCTCGAAGATTTAAAAAACAAGGGTACCACGCATCACATTATATGCCCATTTTGTGCCCTTTTCCCCACCAATGGCATTGATCTTAGAGCTACAAACTTGCCAGCTGCACGATAAAGCGTGGAACTGGATACAGTTTCATCAAAATATGTGAAGTAGTTAAAAATGACAGCCTAGATAAGGTAACAAGTCAGTGACTTCCCTTCTTTTTGACCTTGACCTTCCGAGTAGAGCATATGACTATGACTACATGAGACACTATCAAGTCTAGATATACAGCAGGCTAAAGTTGTATGAAAATAATTCCACTAGTTCAAATATTATACATAGACATAAGTGCTGATTTATATTTTCCCTGGCTGTGACCTTAAGATTGTGACAGAAGTAATGGCTATGGTGTCTCTAATTATGAAGTATAAATGGTTCAAGTTTCATTAAAATATATTTATTAGTTTAAAAGTCATTTTCCAGAAAATTTACGAAATCACATAATTACATTTTCCCTTGCTTTGCTGTGGAGTTAACCAAGTGACAGCGGGCCTGTATAATGTATTTCACACTGTCTAGACATTGTATAAACATGGACAGAGTTTCATGAAATCTCTCCAGCTGTCACAAGGTTATGGGCTGAACAAGCAAATGTTAACAGAAGGATGGACAGACAATGTGTTAACACAATATGCCTAATTTATGACGGTTGTAAAAAAAAAAATGCATCAGTGGTCATATCAAAATATAACATGACACCACAAGTGTTAATGACTTGACCTTGACCGTGAGAAATGGCAGAACATAGTATGCAGTCACTCTCTGTATCATATATATACATCCTTCCTGATTTCTTAAACAGCTTCAGAGTTACAGCATGGATACAAGAACTAAATACCTTAACATCTAAGATAGAACCATGAAAGTAGTATATGAAACACTGTCATATAAGCATATTCAGTTTCATCTCTCGAAACATGGGTTTTAGTTCAAGGCTTAGCAAGAAAGATATGCATATTGGCATGTGACCATCACGTTGTGGCTAAGATCATAAAAGTCGCAAAAAGTCAAGATGTAAAATTGTACAGTGTGGATGGCACTACTTTTAATGGCTTTAAGTTACAGCTAAAACATCACAAGAAAGTAACCTTGAGATGACTGTTCCCTAACTTTACAAATAGGATACTGATAGTGATACAAGACACATCTTCCAATATATTTTATTTTCTTTACTTGAACAGCTTCTGAACTACAGCCTAACCGTGTAAAATAAGACTGATCTTTCAAACTGGACCATAAAGTGTGCCATGTTACATGACCTTATATCATGAATACACATTTTTTTTTTATTTATAGATCTCACTATCCATGAGAATTTGTGAGCTAGAGGCTAGACAAAAGCATAGATATTGTTGATCTGCGATCTAACTCTTGATGAAATACTATGAGAAATAAATGATATATCCATTAAGTATGATTTTACAAGGGATAACATTTAATTTCATTATTTTTATTATAAACAAATAGCTTCTGGCGGAAAGTTTGGACACACACAACATGATATTGACCTGGGAAACTGAGAAATGGCCTTTTTAGATAGGTCCATGAAAATGCCAAGTGACAAAATCAAGCCATGATGTACAGCTAGAGCAAGCTTTATGCAGATTACTCTATTTTAAAGTTAACATATTACAGCTGCAAACATAGTAATGACCACTTCTAAGATTCAAACGAGAACTATGAAAGTGGAAAATTGTTCACCCCTTGCGTTATATGTGTCTAAAAGTTTTCCAAAGTAGGAAATTGTTCACCCCTTGCGTCGCATGTGTCTAAAAAGTTTTCCAAAGTGGGAAATTGTTCACCCCTTGTGTTACATGTGTCTAAATGTTTTCCAAAGTGGGAAATTGTTCCCCCTTGCGTTACAGGTGTCTAAGAGTTTTCTAAAGTGGGAAATTGTTCACCCCTTGGGTCACATGTGCCTAAAAGTTTTCCAACTCTCATACCACTACTTCTATCAGATTCAGAGTTACAATCAGCTCACTAAATGTAACTTTAATATATGACCTTAGCCTTCAAGGAACAATGGCAACGATCTCTCTAGTTACATTTACAAAACATCATCCAGTCTATAGGTTAGTTTCAGTAAACCTTCCAAGCAGAGTAATTTTGGAAGATTTTGTACAAAATTACACAAGTATCCATGCCCTCTGTTTCCTCATTTCCGTCAAGAAGCACATCGATAATGTCACTTGTACATTTTTCACACTGGATGATTGACTGTGTAAACATCAAATTCAGTGTAATCCAAACTGAGGTACAGTAAGAAATAAAACTAGAATTAAATAAAACACACAACAATAATAATATTACAGCATATAAGTATATAGTATAGGTATATAGAGAGGTGAGGTGTATGAGCATATAAAAGAGTATATAGGTAGAGTATATATATATATATATATATATATATATATATATATGATGGAGATGTTAACAATTTCTATGCTCTGAGCTAGGGTCAAGTTGTCAAGTTTCCAATCACAGGGTCTGTGCTGTTATGTGTCTAATTTTGCTTTCTCGTGTGCCCTTTAAACCTATACACAGTTTTAGTTTGAAATTTCAGCAGATTCCAAGTGAAGACGCAAGAGCCAGTCTCCTTCCTTACGGTCTGTACTGGAAATTTGTCAGACTTCTTCTCATGTCCTTGAACAATTATTTAGTAAGAAATTGTGGAGCTCAACTGTTTGCATGCTATGACTCAGTCGCAAGCCAACAACCTAAAGGCCATGATCCATGGTCTGTATTGAATGTACCATTATGTCTTAAAGGCCATGATCCATGGTCTGTATTGAATGTACCATTATGTCTAGTTCTGTTTCATGTCCCTCAGACCCAGATATGGTTATTGATTTGGGGATCTCAATAGTTTCCAAGTTGTGACCAGGGAAAGCATACCCACAGAGACCGTCCCAAGGCAGAGACTGGAGAAAGTAACTCCAAAACCCAATGCATATGCTAGAGCCCTGGTCTTAAGAGGACACAAACCAGCTTTCAATTTCCACGTAAAATACTTCAAATATTTAGATTTTGTTTTACAAAATAAATATCGAGACAATGGTCCCTTCTCAAGAGTCATAATTAAAACTCTGAAATGGCTGTGTACATCCCGAGACATCCCCAATCATTTTCCAAGGTTTCAAGTCTGTGTCTTTCATGGCGTAGGAGATGAACTACATTACTAATGAAAGACAGACATGCAGGACCAAATAATCTCCGCCACCTTAAAAGATGCATGGGAATAAAAGTGACTGATATTTTTTAAAAAACTTAATCATTATGACTTTCAAATGATAATTATGAAAAGATGCTAAACACTACCCGAACTTTGAGAAAATGCTTTGATTGGATGACAAAGTACATCTTTTATGAAACAGCTTTTTATGAAATGAGAAACACAAAGCATATTTACATTCATTTATATAAAACTAAAAACTACACACAATACTCTGTTAACAGGAGTATTTTAATATTCAATAATAAATTACTAAGTATACTTTTATAACAACTATAAACAACAGAAACTCTAGTTCAAACGTTGTTTTCCACGTACCCTAATAAGATGAAATTCCAATTGCCTTGAAAAATTTAAATTTTCCATTCAATTCTCATGGCTGCAGAAGAATGGTTGTGAGGTACATATATGTAGTGAATGTAAAAATGTAAACCACAAATAACAATCTATGCACATTACAGATGATGATGATGATGATGATGATGATGATGATGATTATTATTACCTTCATTATTATAGTTGGAAAAGTTTTGAAAGTCTGTCCGTTTTGTGTGATACTTGAGGTCATTTCATGGTACTTGTAAAACCGGGTTCCTCATATTACTAGGTATGTCTGCTAATGCTGGCACACACAACAAGTTTGATTTCTTCCCTTCAGATGATAATTTTAAGATACTGAAATTATTATCGGTTTTATGGTACTGGGAATCTACACTGTTTTACATGCAAATATTCACACAAAACATCACGTTCTATTTTCCAAGAACACAAATTGAAACGTTTTTTGTAAACAGAAACTAAACCCATTCTTGTAAAGTATAGATCTGCTTACTGTAATGACACACATAGATTCCATCGCCATAACTGTTACACTTCTGTCCATACAAGCTAAGTTCACAACGGTTCTGAACAGACAAATTGGTTTTGGATTTTAATTTATGGGAATCATTTCCAGGTCTCTACTAAACTGGCTTTAATAATTATGCTAGACAATGGGTTGAAAGGTCCTTGATGTGATACAACACCTGAATATATATATAATGAATAAGGAAAGGAAATACCTTATTCATAATCTGTTTTTCAGGTATCACATCACATCAAGGACCATTAAAACCATTGTTTAACGTAATTATTCAAGCCAGCTTAGCAGAGGCCTGGCAGTGATAGCATATATTAGAATCCAAAAACTATTTTGTCTAAAATTCATGACATTTGATGCCATCATGAATGCATCCGCAGTCCACACAATGCGCAGCAAAGAAATATTTGAGTAAAGCAACTGAATTGTGGCTTAACAGTAACAGTTGAGTGAAATAAATGATGCTGAGGACATTAAAAACCGTTTCTGGATATATAACATAGCATGCACTCAATTTAAGGTCAAAAGGATGAGAGTGCATGTTTAAGCCTTCTCTCTCCAAGTTAATTTCCAATAACGATAACTTTATCCATTATATTGAATGCATTTCACATTCTTCCGTTTTTATTGTAAAATATCATTTGTGATTTACATTTGCTGCAAGTATTGCCTCGAAAAAAAATGGTATCAGCTAGATTTGTATAATAGTTTTAAGACGCCTCTCATTCTATCATATCAACTAACTTGTAGCCATTTTCCATTTAGATTGGAAGTGTCAAGTCTAGCTTCATTGCATCTTATGTACTATTTCTTCTTTCTCCGTCTTCTTGATCAAACTAATCCCCTATGTAGAGGCGGATTTTCCACAGAACGCATTTCTTCTTCTCGTATGTGCGTCTTTGCTAATCTCAAAATTAACATGGATCCAACAACTTTTATGGTATACAGCCGAAGTTGTTCGAATAAGTATACATTTTTCATGTGCGTTATTTATAAAACTGAAAGACAACGTCGTCGCTTTTCAAATCTGGAAGTTTGACTTAGATTGTCTATGTCTAAATGTTTGACAGATTTTGTATGGGACAGAAAGCTGTGTTGTTACAAGGACAATACTCATTTTGCGTTTCCTGGCCTTTTAGATATTTTTATATTATGCAATAGTGCTCCATTATCTCTTGTAAAACTCATGCCCACATTTAAAATTTATTTGCAGAGAATTAAAACTTTATTTCGTTTATAATTTTTGAATATTTTGAAACAAGTTTGAGACAAGCGTAGATAAATATAGTTTGACAGTTGCTAGGTCAGCCATGTTAAAGTGTCTGAAACATTTGCTGTTTATAGTCACAAATGTATTGTGTATTAAGTTCAAGGTTTTTTATACATTATATTTACCCACGATTTATATTTTGTATAGTTTAGATTTTGATTAAAAGAGATAAGAACCCAACATGATTTCCTCCTAAAACACTTCCAAGCTTAATCAACAAGAGCAAAGAAACTCATTACTTTAAGAGCAAAATTCCTGAGAAATTAGGTAGTCGATGTACGCTGATCAGATGGTGGGACTCGAACCCGCAGGCTTCTGTTCACGTGTCCAGTGCCTTACCCCCGAATCACCACAGCTCAATTGAAGCAGATCTCATTGGTTTCCAAGTTATGACTTCATTGGTAGAGTCTCAGGAGGTAAGGACAGGCACAGGAATCCATGACAGCTGCACAGATTAAAAGCTCTTGTAGTGCCAACTGAAAACAATATTTACTATACTTGATAAGTAGACTAACGAAAAGTTGAGAGTCCATTTTTACGCCTTTTCAAGACTTTTTTTTGTTCACTGATGCTCCACTTTGCTTTGCTTCTGAAGAACCAGCTTTCTGTTTTTATATCAAATATCCATTTGCTATTATGAGACGGGAGCTTGGACTGAGTAATTCGAGGGATGATTTATAAAAGATTTTATGCCCATCAACGAATTTTGGTACCCAGCGTACTTTCTCGGAACACTCAGTGCAGAAAGTGAGCAACATTACAGTCTTTCCTGGGTTATATTTAAGCCATTTTTATTCATTGGACCAGCTTTTCTGCTACCTTAATAGTATTCTCTCTCTCTCTCTCTCTCTCTCTCTCTCTCTCTCTCTCTCTCTCTCTCTCTCTCTCTCTCTCTCTCTCGTGTCATCTAATTTCTGCCATTTCGGTGGCGACTGTGCAAATACTTTCTCGTGTTACAGTGGTCACCACATGCACGTAGTAGGGTATTAAATGTTCATTAAAAAACAGTGTTTGGTATATTTCTGAATTATTCGATGATTTGGCGAACGCCACCTTCTCCGATTGGTCAATACGTGCCAGATGGACTATAAAACAGAGCTGAACCGAACAGAACATTTTGTTATCATCGGTAATGAGATCATTGCCTGGGGCAGTATACCAGATTAGTTCCAAATACTATTTTGAGAACAATCATACTAATTTATTGGATGGGTGGTTTGAAACCTGTCCATTTGCGCCGTGAGTGATTAATGCACTTTGTCAATTGATAATTTATCCATACGGGCTACAACAGGCTTGACGCCCGTATCCGGTGGGTGAAAACATTTAGTTTACTCCAGTCTTATCCTTCATCTTGCCATAACAGGAGTCTAATTTCGTCATCATAGAATTTCTCAAACTGAATATGGGAAAATCTTGGGAATAAATTTTAGCATTTTATTGGTAATAAATATTTAGTTTTAAAACAAAAACAGTAGGCTAGGTTACAAATATTTAGTTTTCAAACAAAATAGCAGCCTAGGAGTTTTCTCGATATCAAGTACAAAGGTCTTAAAGGATAAAAACAGCGAATCACCTACTCGAATAATCAGATAGCTGTACTTGATTGGTTGAATGCCAGTGATGACATCAGTTGGAAATGATCAATAGCAGGATGCTGGTATCTGCTAGATTACCACAATATACAGATCAGTTAAACCATTCAAGTGAATGCTGACACTTGACAATTTATTAAGTTCTTAACTGTTATGACAGATGACCGGCGGTCATTTTCACTGCCCCAACGAATTAGTGATTGCTGTGTTTTACTCATCTGCAGGCAAAATCACTGACCAAGTCATAGTGAATACGTATTAATTTTCAGCCCTAATATAGTTGGAAAGAGAACTGAAAAAGGAGGCAACGTCACCGGATGTTAGAAGATCTTCTATGGCGAGCGGAAGGACGGACGAAGATCTCGGGGTCAGAAGAAGTGATTTCACTCATTCCCTCAGAGCACCCTTGAAACAATTTAATATTGTCCCTAAGTCTTGGGAAGATCTCACATGGGATCGTTCCACCTGACGTAGTCTCATCCATACTGGAGCTACAGACTTCAAACTTGGGAAAATTGCGATTACAGTACAGAAGTACAAGCAGCATAAATCTCATAAGTGCAGCACGTCCTGCTTTGGTCAAGCAAACCAAAGTGACATCTTCTGTCGAAGGACGAAACACAACACACACAGACAGATTTTATATATATATATATATATATATGTATATATATATATATATATATATATATATATATATATATATATATATATATATATATATATGTGTGTGTGTGTGTGTGTGTGTGTGTGTGTGTGTGTGTGTGTGTGTGTCTGTGTCAGTCTGTCTGTCTGTCTGTCTGTACAAGAGACAACAACAACAATGATGGATACTGTAGCAGCTATGTGCTGAAAGCTTTTCCTCCACCACTATAGTGTTTATAAGTGTGTGACTATTTGTAAGCAGATATAATCAACTACCGAGGTAATCTATATCACCCCCACTTGAGTCTCTTTCTTAGATAATCAGTTTAGAAAATACTATGACCTCAAATCTACAGCAGTTATTAATACACAAGAGAGCGTAACTTGAATAAATAACAATAATCATTGGGCGCGTTGTGTGTACAGATTTTGTATATATTTTGTTCCTGAACATAACATGTCATTTCTTCAAATACGATACATTTTAAAGGAAATACAAAAAGAAAATATTGAGGTGCAGTCACTTTTAGAAAGATAATAACTTAACAGGAAATAAAGTGCACTTGAAGATCGTCTGGAGTGAAGTTTATACAGTGTACTTGTGTACTCTGTTGATAATGCTGTGATGTGGAGTGAAGTTTATACAATCTACTTGTGTACTGTCTTGATAATACTGTGACGTGGAGTGAAGTTTATACAGTGTACTTGTGTACTCTCTTGATAATACTGTGGTATCTTTTATAAGACAGATAAAGTTATGGTTTATTTGCAAATACGGCATATATTGATGCAAGCAGAGTACACTAATAAATTGGGAAGGGAAATCTGCAATCTAAGAACACGTGTTCCGTAGAAGCTGTGTATCATAAGGTAGTGATTACGTAGCATTATTTTTACGCAAAGGAGACGTCATCCTAAATATATCACGGTGCAAACTTTAGGAATGAAATAATATTGTACTCAATTCATATTTAAATCCAGCTTCAATAATGGAAGAAAAGAACCCTCCTCATGAAAAATGCAGTAGAATAATTGAAAAATACAGAAATCAAATGAAAAGTTACACATTCACATTTGCCAACGGAACATTTTGATGTCTAACAATCTTAGGCACATGCTCTCTTTGCTGTCTGTTTAATTATTCTTTAGATATGTAGGCATCAAGATTCTTCTTTGGGAAAAGGTGTGGAAAATAAATGGAATTTATAGGCAATGTCTTTGGCACAAAGTAGCATCGGTGCAAATAAATCTTACATATTTATTGGGGAAATGGATCAGAGAAGACAATGCATGCAAGCAATATTAAAAGATATTCATTCAGATTGGTTCCGGACTCAGCAGTCCATGAGCATCTGTAAATGTATTATATATATATATATATATATATATATA
>JAECUM010038217.1:0-27039 GCA_016617855.1 Megalonaias nervosa
TTGAACACTGCGACTAAATTCTATCAATGCAAATCTGCTGGATTGAAAAGTGAAATTTTGGTTATGTAGTAATTGATTAAATTTATTTTTATTTATTGGTAAAGGGGGCTCGTAGTTGTTATTTCTTTCAATAGCCTTGCTCAGCTATCTGTTAACGTTCCATCTATCCATCCACACTGGACAATAACACCGTGGGAGGTCATTCCCTAGTTAACGATCGCCAAATCAATTAAGGAGGCTTTAATGTTTTAAAGCCCCCCGTTACAATATATTATGACTTTTCTTATTTGGGGAGGGGCATGTATGCCTGAGAATAAAGGAAAAGACCCAGATGTAAAGAATACATTACAACATACACATATATTTGACATTGCCTACTTGCCTGTTCGATGTACACGAGCTACGTGTGTAATAAACGTGGAGAACACACTGATGTACGGGTCACATTGTGTACTATTGTACCTGTGTACATGAAAGATATAAGTTGATATTATGACACAACTGTAGGTGCATTTCGTTTTGATACTCATACGACATATTATATTTTCAAATGTCAAGATTAATGATCTATTGCACTGCGATCTGTTACAGAGTAATATATTGAAACAAACCTCCACCAAAGGTCATGCAATAATTCGTAAGAAAAATAAAAGGTTTAACAAAATTCAAATTTGGACCCCTTTTTTGGTACCCCACAGTCTGCTTGGTCTAATAGGTTTTGCAAAATTCCAAGATCCACTCGTGCAGTTCTTTTGTAATTAGTACGAACTGTTTCGAAATTGTTGTGAATGTATGGAAGGATAACAATAACAAGTCGTAGTATAGAGATGTATCAAATTCATTGCTCAAAAGATGAATCCATAAATGCAACATATTAATATATCACAAATATGTACCAAGAAGAGGTTACCGTTCATATAACACTATGAACTGATATATTTATCTATATAAAAAAAACAACAGGATTACCGTTCATATACCACCATGAATTGACATATTATATGTACAAAACAGGATTACTGTTCATATAACACTTTGTTGTGATATACTGTATGTACAAAAACAGGAATACCGTTCATATAACACCATAAATTGACAAACTATACGTATACGAATACAGTTTATACAGTACTTTGAACTTTGAAACTGAATCAGGTTATGAGTAGTAGAACACAAAATCAATTTTGCTATACTTATGAATAACACATATGCCAAACTCCACTAGAGTGTACGTATGCGCTTCAATGCCATAAGGAAGGAAACTGCAAATAATCGCACCTGATGTAGTGAAGGTGTAAGAAAATTATCCTTATCATGTTTTCTCTGAATGAACTCACAAGTTGCTTGAGTCCAATATTTGTTAAAATTTCAGCCACAGGATCCTGACATTCTGAAAATGACAATAAAACATCCTGTCTAGGTACTTTTTAAAGCCTGAGCCTCGACTAGGCTGATGAAGGGAAGTGAGCTTTAAAGGAAATGCGTATATGAAGCAGATAATGAAAAAATTTCAATAGAAGTCAATAGTCCAACAGGTTTAGTTTTGCAGGTCCATTATGACTGTCCAGCCGAGTAGCCATATTTGAACATTGCATGTGGGGAAATGGGAATAATTATTACTGAATGATCGCATGAATCGGTCACAGCGTCATCACAGTTTAAATGTGCCTTATTCTGTGAAACATGTCAAATCACAGAATCCTACACCGCGAGATGTGGAAACACTAAACAGACGAGGGCAGTTCCTGTTTGCTTTCGCATTTAGCATAAATGGACGCAGCGATGTGCTCCTCATTCCCGCTGATGTATATAGTAGGCATAACTTGGTGGCGACCGGGATCGAACCCATGAAACCTGATACTCCAATACTCTACTTATGGAGCTGAAGAGGAAACCTCTCTAATTAAATCCATCACACACCTCTACATTTTTGGTGTGGGGTGGGGGTGGGCAATCCCGATCCATCAACACCTAACACCTTGGAGATAGTCACTGCTAGACCATAGCCGGATGATTTTTCTTCCTTAACCGAATTATATTTGTTGTCATTCTTGGATCTGCTTGGCACAAACTGGTGGCAACCGGAATTGAACCTCTGCCTCATAATTCAAAGCCATGAAAACTATATAAATGGTAATAACGAGGAAACCTTTGAAGATGAAGATAGTAAAGATATTGCTAGAATCTACAACACTACAGTGCTGTGATGATATATTTACATGCAAAATGTTACAGCAAGAACTGAAGCGCCCGCTCTAAATTCGTGCCTTTAATCATGTTTTATGTTTAACATATGCTGAGATGGATCCTTGTAAATTTGGAAGGTGTTTGTCGTGCGTACGGAGGGTTCCAAATAGGTGATGCAGGGTCAAAAGAGCGGGATTAGCGAAAAATAACTGGAAATGTGTGCGTACCAGATAATCACTTTAAAGAAAGTATATGTGATTGTATTAATATAGAAGAAGCTGATTTTGAAATGGAAAGAAACATATGTTCTCAGATAAAAAGGGATGGGTGGTGCGTGGAGACACTCCGCCCTAGAGCCGCCTAAGACGTATATGTCAGTAGCTACTTATTTTAATAATCTCTGCTGAAAGTTAGTTGAAAAATGTGTGCAACCACAATTATTGTATTCTGGACAGTATTTCTTGTTGCCTGTTCCATTTCCTAGTCAATGAAGAATTTTTGTGTCAACATTTATACCAGAAACTTTGAAATATTGATATAACGCAGACATCAGAGATTTATATGTACCATCAAGAATAAATCATCAGCATATTGAAAAAGAACATTGGCTATATTATCTATGTTAATTCCCCTAGTACTGTAATAGTTTCGTATCATATGGGTTTCAATGTCACCACACAGGATAAGAATATATGGAGAGTATAGATCCTCTTATCTACATCCTTTTCAAACCAATTGGAGGCCTTACCATTAATTACACAGGCTTTGATATTCAGATAAAAGGTTTTATCCAATTTATCATAGTTAATTAAAAATTAAAAGTACAAAATGCTATCAATAAAACTGTGTCAAATGCTTTAGCAAAATGAATCAAAAGAGGCAGTCAGGAAATATTGTATTTTTGGTATAAACTATTAAATCATAAATCTCTAATGCACACTCAATGAAGTGGCAGCGCAAGCCTTTCCAGGCGCCTGCGGGCAATGTTCTTTAGTGACGCCCTGCCGAAGTGTCTGTGGGCACTATTCTTTATTTACTTTGCAACAGACAGCAGTTTTTTTATCAATTGCCAACCTGCATCCAGTGCCGGATAACCCATTAAGCACACTAAGCACGTGCTTAGGGCACCAGTCCAACAGGGGCATCAGAAAAAAGTCAGATTAGCTGTTGAGGAAGAAATTTAAGAAATGATATATGACCGCTTCGATCCGCACGTACGAGTATTTTAATTTGGAAATGGCAACACTAGTATTTTCCCACCTTTTTAGCTTGTAATATTGTTTTTCTGAATATCACATTTTGTAGGGGGAACCATAACATTTTCAGCGCGTTGGGCCCTGAAATGCCTTAATCTGGCCCTGCCTCCACCCCAACCACACACCCCCGTTACACTAAAGTGAGGTGAAATACTATGAGAGTTGTAGATGACCCAAACATTTTAAAAAGTTCCCAATGGCACCCTCCGTATGACTGGAGGGCTGGGCCAACTGCTCCATTTTGTAATCCTTTTAGAAACTCCGTTTGATCCTTGTGTATATTTGAGGGGAAGCAATTTTAGTCCTACTTGCAATAAACGCACAAGCGTATATATATATATATATATATATATATATATATATATATATATATATATATATATATATATATATGTATATGTGTGTGTGTGTGTGTATGTGTGTGTGTGTGTGTGTGTGTGTGTGTGTGTGTGTGATCACCTAATACAAGAATACACTGAAAATATGAATGACCCAAACATTTATTATATACAATGTGTGTATCTCCAATCCTAGCACTGGAGAACACTGGATGTATCTTGTTACAGAAATGGTGAGAAAAATTGTTTCCTTTCGCAGTACTGTGTATACTTAAGTGACAAGGTGATTGTAATGTTATTTGTTATTGAAGAATAACTGCAGAAGGCGTTCTATACTATTTATTAAATACAAGACATCAGTACAGCTAGGAAGGGGAGTAAAGACTGCCCTGAAAGTATTTATCCCATGGAACTTAAACCCTAATTAACATTTAACATAAACCAGCTGTTGGTGTGTAGCAGTTCTAATCTAGTGTGGAATATCTGATTACTTTTACTGTCAAGTGATGTTTCACAGCTAATTAGTTTAAGGCTTACACTACAGTGATGACAACAGAGACTGAAGCAGCTTCCCCAGCTTGACTCGAGGAAACTTACTTTGTCATAGAACTGTAATATAAAGCATTATGTATCCATTTCGGATGCGTACAGTCACTAGCATCTCTCATTATAAAAATATTTTAGAGGTACAGTTCATCAACATGTCTTAACAAGCACAATTAAAAACTAACATTAAACAAAATAGTTACTATCATCACTATCGATAGGTCTTAGAAAGTTTCTCGCCATTCTTGTTCTTCGACGTGACCATGTGCAAGTTCAGGGAGACTGTGTACGTCACGTGAAGTTAGGTTTGCACAGTACGATGGAGCGATGGAGCGATGGAGCGATGGTAATAAAATACTACATGATGGAGCGATGAAATGGAGCGATGGAGCGATGCATGGCTGTCCAAGTGTAGCCTGCAAAGTTCTTAGCCGAATGCTGTCTCTAGATCAGGGGTCTCAAACCCCGCGTCCCGAGGGCCGCATGCGGTTCGCCAAGCCGTATCCTATGGCCCGCAAAATGATTGGCGTCGCAAGGTGTCATGAGGAATAACAAAGGTGGTTCGGCCCTTGGGCCATCGAAAATGCCCTCATGCGGTCCCTCAGGGTGGTTTGAGTTTGAGACCTGTTGCGAACTCCCCCAGCTTTGTTGGGGTCGGTTGTATGGTTTTGGTTATCGTTATCTAGATGGTGATCGCCGACGGTGTAATTTGCCCGGAACGAGTGAATATCAATATAAGGTGTGAAACTTTTATATGGAATAGATAAAGATCTGAGCAGATATATAAAACAGAATGACACGAGCCCCCGTACATGCACAAACCATAAAATTTAATCGAAATTCATCACAATGAAATTCATAAACAATTGTGATAATGCATTACATTTGAAAGATACACTTCTTTTTGAATTAAATTAAATTTCAAACACAAATATGCTTATACAAATAGCCAATCTGTTAAGCGATAGAATTAATTCATCATCTAACCGAGTGAATGATCGAAAACACTGCCTTGTACAGATTCATAACCTGATGGTTCTGGTTCAGTCCAAATTCGCTGCGACTGTTCTTTTGACTTCCTTGTGCCTGTAAGTCTGGGTCCTTTCCACTTTTCCCTTTTTCCTCCAACTTTGTGTGGTCACATTGGTTTTGTAAGTACGTGGTACGTCAGTGGTACGTCACGTAGATACTTTAGAGCTATCTCACCTTGCAAAAGTAAACAAAGTGGCAGCCTGAGTATTCTGTTAGGTACCCTAGTGGGAAGAGATCATTACTTTCTCCTCTCGTTAATGTCAGATAAGTTATATTGGAATTCAAACAGATACCCACGGCCATCTAGTCTAACTGAACACGGCAGACCATAAACAAACCTAGTTTCCTAAGATTAATGTACTCCCTAATGACTATTTCGACTGGCTTGCGGTAAAAACACCCCGAGACATCAGTTACGGTCCCGACTTAATTACACAAATGAATGAATGAAATTCCTTACATGACTCAACTACGGTATTAGAACGAATACACACATTCAAGTCTCTAGCATATATGAAACCTCACTACATGGTTCAACAACATTAATTTCACATGGTTTAACAACGTTAAATTTCAGTCAATATGCACTCAAGTTTTTATCATATGTGACATTATCTAAATTAGAGAATTTACACGAATTCTCGAAACTCATATCACTAAAGTAAGGTATGAAATTCTAGATACATATTTACCTATAACAAACGAGACTATACGTTCAAACAATTCATCAAACTTATATCAAGAATATCAGTGTACGGATTCATATCGATGAACTCGCACAGTTGTATTCATATCAAGAAAATTGATCTACCAATCTAACCAAATAAATCATGCAAATATAAGCAAATAAATCAAACAAATCATCATATGGATATCAAGAAATTACGTGAGACTCACGCAAAATACCTTGTGTCTTCAAGCTTTTACCGCTAGAATTGTGTTCGTAGATTTTCCCAGACATCCAATCCCTTGGATCCTAATTACGATTGAATTTCTTCTAAATTCGACCCGGAGCCCTCTACCTTTGTTTTTCTCTTGCAGAAAATGGTGTCGACTGATTAAAAGTGTTGCGAAAGGCACATTTAAACCGTGAGATTTCATGTGAAATCACGCCCCCCTCCCTCTATTCAGCGTAACCAATCCGAATTATAGTTAAGGCGCTAAAAAATGCAGTCCGCCTGACAACCTCAGATTACCAAATACTGATTCCTGGAAAAATTCAAACTCACAGTTCTCCATACAGATCGGAAGTTAACTCCTATCCTTTTCAGTTAAATAAACGAAGGCTTAATTAAGAACCACTGCTTCCATGACAGTGACATTTGCCAATCAGTGCATTACGGCGATTTAAACACTCGCCAGTCCCCATAAATTTAATTAATCGTTCACCTGTCCAACTTAATGTATTCTTCTTAGATCGACAGAAATTTGCACCCTTACAAGACCCCTGCTCTAGATTATACGTTTGGGCGTGCTGACACAATACGTCATGGATAACAGCGCCCCCTGGGTTTACGCTATATAATTTGTATTCAGACCGTTTGCTTTCCACACATTTCATTTAATACCTCGTGGTTTGGAATCTGAATGCATCATTCCATTCTGTTCTTCAGACCATTTTATTCAATACCAAATCATTTGGAATTTATATTCATCATTTCATTTGTTCGGTTAAACCATTTCATTTTAAACTACTTCATTTTATTTAATACCGCGTCATTTGGAAACAGACTTCATCATTCCGTTTTGTTCTTTAAATCATTTAATTTAATACTATATCTTTTGGAATCTGAATTCGTCATTTCATTTATTGGTATGCTATGTAAATTCAGTTAATAACAGGTCATTGGAATCAGAATTGATCATTTCATTGTGTTGTTTAAATCATTTCATTAAATACTGCGTCATTTGGAATCTGAATGCGTCATTCCTTCTTTGTTCCGTAAATCATTTAATTTCATACTAAGTCATTTCATTTAATACCAGGTAATTTGGAATCTGAATTCATCATTTCATATGCTGGGTAAAATGGCTTCATTTCATACTATGACATTTCATTTAATACCACGTCAGTAGTCTTATATAAGGGTGTTATGGCCCAAACCCCTATTTTCTATTAGGACGAAAGCATGATTAGCCCCTCCCATGCCCCCATGTTAGAAGAAAAAAAAAAAACAACAAAAAACCGAAAACAACTTTGTTGAGGCAACAGCGTCTATTGCATAATCGATTACCAACACGAGGACATGCCATTGAATCGTCGCTGTCGTCAAACAAAATAGGGTTTGATCCAGAAACACCCACTTTAATAAGACTACTGATATATTTCACATAAAATTGCAAGCAAATTTTTATATCTGATATTTCACACAAAATTGCTAGAGATTTCTCGAGATATTTTTAACGTTTCAGCTTTTGCAATAATATAACTATCATCATCATCATGACAAAACAAGTACATATTGAAGGTCATTGGCCACCTATATTGTAAAAACGTGTGATATTATTATAGTCATAAACAAAACGCATTAGTTATGTATGCACACGATAAAAATGTTTAATTAGACTTAAAAATCCGCTCTTTTAAAAGAATTTTTTTCGGTAATCTCCGTAAACAATCGGTAGTTTCCGCGTGCCAAAAACGGATATGACGTACATTTATCCCTTCTAGTCAACTAGCTATTCAAGTGCTTAATTTCCCCACGTAAATGTCAGTGTGATATGTCTTACGATCGTGCTTTTATACAGCAAATGTGGTGCACTGTGTTGCATATGGATGTAACCAAAAGAGTGATGATGGGAAAAAGGGTTCTTTCTTTTTCCGAAAGACCTTGTTTACCAGAAAAAAGTGGATTCAAACTGTGGGATCGAATAGGGTGAGGGATGGAAAAGTTGTATCATTTATGCCGGATTATAGTCAATTTGGCCCAAAGACAATTCGGCCCAGCTTAACAATAGTTTGAACAAGTTCTTTTTCTTCAAACAACAAGTAGATACTGTGTATGATAGGTTTTTGGAATAGGTGTAAGGAAAAAACTAAATTTAAACAAACTATCTTGATATTCTTTCAAAGAAAATAATCATACTTCGTAACGTACATATATATGAGAGAAAACACAGATAGACATATCTTGCTCGTTCTAATTACAATATTTATGTATATTTTTATACTTAGAAATATATGCATCTGCACAACGACATTCTCAATTTAAGTCTTGCAGTCAAATTATCAATATTAATCTATAAAACAATAATACTTAACAGATAATATTCTACAGAATACGTATACATTTTTCTAAGGGTAGTGTAAATAAGATATTATAACAAATATATTTAATTTTAGGCTTCAGGTTGTAACACTGCTGCATATAATACACACTCAATTACAACATGAGAGAGAGAGAGAGAGAGAGAGAGAGAGAGAGAGAGAATAATGTTGAGCATTTTGTCAGTGTTTAATTGCTGTAATATGAAGCTCTTGCCGGTTAATTTTATTGTTTGTTTTTATTTTTCAAGTTGCCTTAGTGTGTGCGTGCGTAAATTAAAAGTTTATCATTACTAGTCAATATCGTCAACCATATTTGCTCCATTATTCCATACAAATAAGAAAGGAAATAATTTTGTGTTGAATTTGTGCCCCCCTCCCCCGCACGGTACAAAAAATTGATAAGCATACAATTATTTGAAAATAAAATGAAAGAAACTAACCTTGCATTGTTATCATTTATTCCTTCTTTTTTCATCATGTGAAATTTATCAAAGAAAAAAATATATCCACGAACTCCGTATATGTAGCGGATGCCGACTTGCGTATGCATCCTTACTGCAATGTGTATCGCTTATGTCAAATAACAAAATCGCAAAAGAGACGAAAATATCACCCGATTGCTTGAAGGCACCTGCCATTCACGCATGATAAGTTACAAGGCGCAAATTGACCAAGATCGTATTGTATCCAGGTTAACTATACGACGGTATCTAGCAAATAAAAATCATTATTTTAAAATACATTCACTGTGAGTGCAAATGATAATCTTTTAGCTAGCATGGGTTACAAAAGTATTATTAAAGCAAGTTATTGTTGTGTATACTAATTGCCCTGCAAACATAAATTTTGATTAGATATGGCAAACAAATAGAAGCCCTGGTGATGAATAGACACAACTGGCGAGCAATAAACTCCTTGTTTAAACTTACCGACAGGATATCAAATACAAAGTTTATTTTATTACAAAGCAAACCAACCCCGGAAACTGACTTTGGTATCTTTTAAGTGTGCCGATTTTTTTCTTATGAAGTCTGGTTCCTTTGGATTCTTTTAAGTGTGCCGATTTCTTTCTTTTTATATAGTCGGCCGACATAAGGAAGCCAACATTGATTCTTTTTTAACTGTATTAACGAGAATTTTCAAAATGAATTGAAACAATGGAACAGTTTTGAAAACGACACAATCTAGTGCGTCGTGCACGCATATCGATATACGGCTGAACAGTAAATTAGTTTTCAGTAGTTTCATCTAAATGTTCTGTATCCATAGTGTATAGTGTTTTATTTTTCTACAACAAGGCTTGTACTTCGTCTTGTGGGATAAATGTACGTCATTTCCGGTTGGCGTCCTCTATAGGTGGGAAATCGTAGCAAAGGGGATGTAACAGCGTTGTATACTTCTATTTCGAGTACTTAAATTGTTATTTCTTCTTTACACTTGACAATTTTTTTTTGTTCTTTTTGTGCGAGTATAACTACTTTTAATCACGTAATGCAAATCTCATGTAAAAAGAAAAATGTTGGAGTATGGCCGGTGACCTTTAATTTTACTGCTGATAAGAGAATCAGGTTCTAACATTTTGATCAAGTTTCCATGAGAAACTATTGTCTTATTAACGTAATATTTTTTTTAGCTCATCATCGACTGTTATTTTTGTGTATTTGTTTTGCGATATTGGATTATTTTATATTACTCTCTTTTTGGAGCAGTTTCCGAATCTCCTGGAGTATGGAAATTCGATAGGTGGCAACCTGATTATTCTTGGAGATTTCAACTTTCACTTTGACTGTCCTGGAAATCAATACACATCAAAACTCCTAGATTCCATTCACGTTTTCAACCTCAAACAGTCAGTTAGCCGACAAACCCATAAACATGGTCACATTTTAGACTGGATTCTTTGTAGACCTGATGATTATATTCTATAGTCCTCCCTGGTGTAACACGAACTTGCATCAGATCATCTCTGCATTATATGCCATCTTGACGTATCAGTCCCTAACCCTCCACCTTTATTTGCTACTAAGAGAAACCTCCGTATGATAAACAGCACCCAACTAATGTATGACATCCAAACAAACCTAAAAACTTGGTTACCTCCTACAGCAGAACAACTCGATAACTGCCTGCGTTCATTGCTTGACAAACATACCCCAGCAACCAAGTGCAGAGTATCAATTCAAAAGTGTTCCCCGTGGTATAGCAGTGTTAGGGACCAGCTTCGCACTGCTAAAAGAGACCGCCGTAAAGCTGAGAGGCTTTGGCTTTCTACCAGACTCACTATTCATAAGCAAATCTATGAAGCCGCTAAGAAGAATGTCACAAACATAGTCCATGCAGCGAAATCAGCCCACTACAGTACTAAGATCACTGAAAGTTCCAGCTGCAAAGAGCTATTCGAGATTACTAACAAGCTAATGTCAAGGAACAAATGTACACCACTTCCAACTATCTTCTCTCTAGTCGACCTTCCGGACCTGTTTGCAAATTTCTTCCGTGACAAAGTACAAACCATCAGAAATAAGGCTGACAACACAGTTTCACTTGACTCGTCGTCACCATACAGTTGCGATACAGAATTTCAGAGGCAACCGTTAGCAGCAATTGAACCTGTCTCTATGGATTTAGTCCGTACAATCGTGATGAAGAGTGCACCAAAGTCATGTGAATTTGATCCGATTCCGACATCACTGCTGCTTGAGTGCTTAGATCCAATATTACCTTCACTAACTGATGTTATTAATACCTCTCTCTCGTCTGGGGAATTCCCATCATTTTTCAAAACTGCCATTGTAAAGCCTCTGCTGAAGAAACCAACACTCGACCATAACGATTTAAAGAACTACCGCCCAGTTTCTAATCTCCCATTCATGTCAAAAATCGTCGAAAAGGTTGTTCTATCCCAACTTGTATCTCATCTGAATTCAAAGTCTTTTTAGCAATATACAGTCTGCATATTGCCCTTGCCACAGTACTGAAACTACTCTTCTGAAAGTAGTTAATGACCTTCTCTCTGCTTTGGATAGCGGAAAGATTACAGTCCTCACTCTCCTTGACTTGTCTGCAGCATTTGACACAATAGACCATGATATATTACTTCACCGTCTCCAGCATGTATTTGGCATTCACGATACAGCCTTACTATGGTTCAAGCCTACTTGGTCAACAGGAAACAAATTGTGACCGCAAATGGAAAACACTCCAGCCCAGTTGATCTATGTTGTGGTGTTCCACATGGGGTCGGTTCTTGGACCTGTTCTCTTCATTCTATACACTCAGCCACTCTCAAGTGTCATAGATCATCATCCAGTATCTCACCAATTGTATGCGCTGATGACACCCAAATATACAAATCTAGCCACCCAACTGAAGTTGAAGCTACCATCCAAGGTGTAGAGAGGTGCATTTCTGATGTGAAATCATGGATGACATGTAACAGGCTGCAGATGAATGATGATAAAACTGAAGCCATTCTGATTACAACACAAAGACTTTCTCATTCACATCCTTTACCTCAGACAATAAATATCAGCAACACCAACATTAAATTCACACAGTCAGTACGAAACCTATGTGTTACTCTCGACAGTACTCTCTCATTGCACCAACATGTCATGAACATATGCAAGGCTGCATATCTTGAGCTGAGACTTATCAGCTCCATTCGCAAGTATCTTTCAGTTGATGCCACTAAAACAATTGTGTGTTCCTTAGTACTTTCAAGACTGGACTATTGTAATTCAATTCTGTCTGGTTCGTCTCAATATCTACTCCAGAAACTTCAAAAAGTTCAAAACACAGCTTCTCGGATCATCCTTAGAATATCACGATCAGAGCACGCCTCTCCCCTGCTCTGTACCCTACACTGGCTATCCATTCAATCCAGAATTAAACACAAAATTTGTTCTCTGTGCTACGTTTTACTGACGGGCTCCAGTCCAACATACCTATCTGACCTCACCCATGTTTACACACCAGCAAGATACTTACGCTCCTCTTCTGACACTCTTATTCTCATTATTCCCACTATGAAAATGAAATCATATGGACAACGTTCTTTTGCATACCAGGGCCCAGCAACGTGGAACGAATTGCCCACTGAACTTAGACACAACGACACAGTGATCTCATTCAAGAGCGCTCTTAAAACTCACCTATTTCAACTGCAAGAACAGACTTAAAGACCTAATAATGTTTCCTTACCTTAAATATTTACAGCATGTTTTCTGTTTTCTAATTTCGTGGTGTTTGTTTTTATTTTTGTAATCATATCATTATATATGTTTTTTAAGTGTTGTCAAATGTTGTAAAGCGCTTAGAGCTTCTAAAGATTAGGTTCTATGCAAAGTCCTCATTATTATTATTATTATTATTATTATTATTATAAAGATTGTCAATAGTTTTAACGAGCTTGTGTTGTCGGCATTGTTATAATTATCGATCAAATAAAATTTGGATTTTATAACTGCCCCTGTTACAGCAACTGTTTGATTCCGTCACCGGTGACTTCGTCTCCGGATACAGCTTTTTTGTCGCTCCTGATACTGCACCTGACGCTGCAGCTAATCCTAACGTTCCTAACACAGGTAATATCTTTGGCAATAATGTTAGTGCTAAAGTAGCTTCATTGTTTCGATTAATCCGCCAAGTATCGCTTTCGATCTGGCAAATGCTGTTATTTGTGTCACTGACAGATCAAGTATAAATTGCTTACCTTTTAACAATTTGAATATCTGGCGTTGTGTTAGAAGTAATTTTGTTGGAACGCTATGCATTTGGAACTCTATTTTTAATGAAACCGCTTTTCGTTTAGCTATAGCTCGTGCTGGTTTTTGTATTTGTCCTTGTGACAAATCAATATCGTGCAAAATATATTTCATTATTAATATTATCAGATAAAATATTTGTTATACTAAACATGTACAGTCATCCTACCTCATACAGCGTCTAGTGTTACGTATCTGTCAGATGTTACAAGTGCATAAACTTAATATTGTGGAACAACTGGAGGACCAGCAGCTCCTGGAACAGCTCCTAACGTCCATGTTACTTCAGTATCAGCGGTTGATCCAATAGCTCGTTCGCTGTGTTTCTGGTATTATTATTTGTAAAGTTACATTCAATCGCTCGTTCAGGATATTGTTTAGAGTTTATTCTGACGAATATTCGCCTTACGTCAGCGCTATCAAAAACAGAATTGTTTTGTTCGTGACTGCCACGCCTTTCCTGTTGTTGAACAAATATATATCTCGGCAACTGTTCTCTAGGCGCTGTTGTTATTCTCCATGTGCTATCGGTTGAATTTGCCACTGCAATTTGATAAATCTTATGCTGTTCGAAGTATATCTTTCTGCTGTATGCGGATAACATTATTTCAAGTTCTATCAATTTTGAAACAGGTACTACAACTCGTGGAATCCATAACTCCAATCGTGAAATCACAAATTGGTGACCATCACCACCAACTCTCAGCAGACAATCGTTCTCATCAGCTGTGTCAAGTATAAGCGTATGTTTGATACCACGAAATACTTTACGGAAGCATCATCGTAACTTTTTTATAGTTCTGCAAACGCTTTTCGTTTAGCATATCCCTCGTTATAATTTGGTCGATTAACATTACCGATGTCACTTCTTATTGCCGCTGCAACAATAGCTCCACTAGCCGCATCTGCTGTAAGTGCTCCTACGGTATGTTGTGCTGTTGCATTAGCACCAGCTGGCGTTAGAATTAGTCCATTTTGTTCTGCAGCATCAGCATCAGTGCCAGTATTAAACTCGTTTGAAATAGCTTCTCCGGTTCCAGTATCTTTGAACCATAGCATATTTGTTGCAATAGATCTCAAGTGATCATCGCCGAACAACACAGTGTTAAGAATAGTACTTGCAATCGGCAAGTGCAAGGAAATATCTTTGACTGTTTGGTTTCCGATCTGACATCTAACGCTTTAAAATAAACTCCATCCGTTATTAACTAGTGATATATTATTAGCAGCAACAATCGCGACTGGAGGATTAGCTGTTGTCATTATACTTCCATGTACTTCAAGAACGGCTTTATAAGGAAGTAAAAAACATCTTCATCTCGAGTATTAAATGTTCTGATGCCCATCTTGTTAGGCTCATTAGAGTTTTCGTCAAGATATTCAATATACTTGAACTCCGTTGCAGAGTCGTCTACGGTTATCTCATCGGCAAGGTCAAGATAATTTTTGATAGACATTTATTGTAATCGTCAGACAAAATCGTGATTATTTTACAACCACCTAAAACGCAGCAACGTCAAGCCGAGTGCTAGCACACCGAGGTTTACCTTGTGTTATTAACTTTCTAATAATATTTTCTCCGGCCGGAGACAACTATTTTTTTGTTGTTGTTATCATCGCACGTGCTTTTTCTGATGATTGAGCTATTTCAGAAATAACATGTTTTATATCCGAACCACTTGGTGGTCCGCCTTTTATTTTATTAGCGATCTTTTGTTCGACAGCTGTTCCTGCTGCAGATGCGGCTCATGTTGAAAAAGCCTTTGACGCGTCTAACGCGATAGGTGCTACTTTATGAGCTATTCCAGGTATATTTTCTATTATCTTTAGAATATATTTCCGAAAAAACCACCTACTATTTTTCTGTGATAAATTTTTCATTTTTTCATCTTATTATACAAATTGTCTGATAAAAATGTACTTTCTTCAGCTACTGACACGTAGATGCAGATAGTAAGTAAAAATTTCATTGTTAAGATCAATCTACCGACCTGATTGATCGGTAAATGTCATCGTGATCGATATTTGATTTTCGACACTAATAGGATACTATATTATCTGTCTCCGATTGACTTGCATTAACGAACCCGGTGGAACATCAGGGCTAAACGAATAAATCGTTTGTCCTTGGCTACCTCGTGCCGTGTATGACCCAGTTGCAATAGAACAGTTTATCAGGATTGTATTTACATCTTTGATGTTGACGGCTGACTCGCTGTCATATGATATTGTCGCAGATGTGTCAGTTCCGTATTGTTGTTTATCAAATCCTAACAATGATCCTATTGTGTACTGGCTACTAAGATCTGGTAACAGTTTGGTTTTTTTAATGTTATTCTTGCTCGTGACGTGTTTTGTAGTTCGAAATGATCTCGAAATTATCAGATGATATACCACTACTTCCAGCGGTAATAAGGTACTTTATCGTTTTGCTGATATCTGTGACGTTGTGTGCGCCTTGTGGTATCTTAACAGATTTCCACTCGATGACGCCATTGGTTTTTAACCCGAACGTAAAATCGTCGCTGACGTTAGTTTTAACATTTGCCATAGAGTGCCAGACAGTAGCAGATACTAATCCGATCTCAAATAGCTTTGGGGACCTTGGATCAAGTTCGATAACAGGATTATAAAAAAATGAAAAGTTTGCACTGTTCGATGTTGTCTGAGATGAGCAAGTAACGGTGCCATCGACAACATTTGTATTTGTTATTCGCAGATAAAAATATAATAATTGGTGTTCGTTAGCGAATTAATTCGCCGCGAATCAGATCATTGTATAACACATATTACTCATCTGTCGTTAAAGAACCATTTGATCTTAGATGATCAAGTATTCAACTATTTCATTGTCAGTTTCTGTGCTAATGTTTCCAGCTTTCTTCAATGAGATAAGCAATATCAGTCGATCAATAATATCAGCGGCCGAGTTAAAGATCTTTAATCCTTTACCTGATGTTTCTTCCACAGTATTCATATTCAGAATCCGTTTCAAATTTTTTATCATATTCTATACTCCGCTGCTCGTTTGTTTTCATTTTATTTAACTCCTCATCTTATATTTCTTTTGCCATTGTTTGAAACTTTTTTTTTTGCAGCTGTAAAACCTATTTCATAACCTAAAACTCTATCAAAAACTTCCAAATATGTCTTAACAATAACACCTTTCATAATATTGTTTAGCATCATCAATTTCAGTTGCGGAATCCAAACCATTTCGAGCCTCATCTGCTTTTTGTATTATATTATTCAAATTTTTTGAAAAAGAATCTTCTTCATTTTTAGTCCATAATCTTATTTTTCATGTTTTTTTTTCAAACTTGACATATCTTTTGTCAAACTCGAAGGTAAAATATTCTGAAATATTAATTTTTTTTGTAAACAGTGTTTTTATAATTTTCTATTATTTTTTTTTACTTCCTCAAGTATCTTTTCTCTTTCTCGTTGTTCTCTCATTTGCTTACTAAATAACAAATCTTTTTCTTTCATTATTTTCTATAACCTCAGCTTGTCGTGCATCAGGATCACCAATTCGCTCAACAATATCCTCAACAATTTTCTTTTGTCCTTCTTCGAGTAGTCATCGCAAATCTTTTACTTTTAGTTTTTCTAGATCTTCTGTTGGTACTTTATCAACACCGGGTTGTTTGCCAAGTACAGACTCTGATCGGCTTAAAGAATCTTGCAGTTTCTTCTGCGGTTTTTTGTTGTCCAGCACGTTCTTGCTCAACTTTTTTCTTAAACGCAGTTCTTGTAGCAACATATTTCTTTGGAAGATTTATCCACGCCTTGTTCATTATTTGTTATTAACACACATTAACTTTATACTTCTTTACAGTCTAAGAACTTGTCAATTCCGCGTCGAAACATATGCTTGATATCTCTGGCAAGTTTATTGAATAAGAAAAAAGTCTGGTTTCCATGAGCGGCCTCATGATACAGCTCAAAACATTTGTCTCTGGAAACATCACCGTATTGTTCTCGTGCTTTGCTTTGCACGTCAATGCTGTCAAGTCCGTTAAACAATATAAAACAACCAGTATTTCGTCTGATGAAACGATCGACGTTATAAAAACCTTGGGCAAGATAAATTGCACTACATCTTCGATTTCTCGACAATGAAAAGTAAGATTTGATCTTATCCATTTCAGCATTGCTCAACGGAATGTCATCAAATACAATAATCTTATGTTCGTCCGAGTCTAGCTCGGCAACAGAAACAAGATCTTCAGGTGTTCTTATAACAAATATATCTTCGCCAGCACCAAGTTCATTTTTTAGTTTTTCATTGTACTCGTTCAGAAACTCATATTTGTCCTGCTGGAGATTTATCATATAAATATACACCCGATCGTAGCTGAATATGTCGTTGAGTAGCAAATTCATTAGCAAGTTTGTTTTGCCAGATCCAGTACGCCCTACTATCAGGTAATGACAATCTGGTAACTCAAAATTGTGTTTATTTTTATTACTCGTTCTGTGTCAAAGTTTATTATGCTTATCATATAACATGTGCACAAAATTTTGTCAGCAGCAATTGCAATAACATGAGCTACTACACAAAATTTGGTACGTTAATCAGTAGTTCATCTGCTGAAACAACAGCAACTACAGCTACAGACGTTGATCTGACAAATTATCTTAACCGATCCTGTGACACAATGACTGGCAACCTAATCATGTCCAAACAACGAGTCCTAGATCTAAAAACAACATATCCTCCTGTCAACGTGAACAACATACAAGCCTCAAGCGTTGCACAACTTAATGTTGTCAGTAATATTGGAAAGATGACCGGTAACTTAAGTATGTCAGGTCAGCGAATGCTAGACCTTGATACAACATATCCACCTATCGACGTAAATAACTCACAAGCAGTAAGTTTTGCTCAGCTTAATGCTGTCAACAATAGTAAGTTGTCAGCAACTGGTGGAAAGATGAGTGGAAATATCAACATGAGTAAATCTTGAAACTGAATACCCCCCCCCCCCCACTAACATAAATAACTCACAAGCGGTAAGCTATGCACAACTTAGCTCGGTAGATAATAATAATTTGTCATTTTCGGGTGGGCCGATGGCTGGAAATATCGATATCGGTGGAAAATTAATATTTAATACTCAACTTGATAATACAACTTTGAATAATAACGATTCTGTAACAAATGTAAAGTTTGTCAAAAATAACTTTGTAATAAAATCCGGTGGTACTATGGTGGGAAATCTGGACAAGGGATCGAATAAGATATCAACTACGGCAATTTCATCAGCGGTATCAGATTTAACAAATAAAAATTACACTGACGATAGCATAGCAACGAATATTGCAGCACGAGTAGCAAAATCCGGTGATACTATGACAGATTTGTTAAGTATGGGCTCGAATAAATAACAACGGCCTATAATCCAATCGCCCCATTTGATCTAACAAATAAATTGTATGTTGACGCTTAAATAAGTGCAGGATCATGGAGTACAATTTCTTCTGCAGATGCTAATTATCTTAAAAAAAATTGGTACAGTTACAGGTGCGATCGATATGGCTGCCAATAAGATAACTTCTACGTATGTACCCTGTTGCGAACTCACCCAGCTTTGTTGGGGTGGGTTGTATGGTTTTGGTTATCGTTATCTAGAGGGTAATCGCCGACGGAGTAATTTGCCCGGAACGAGTAAATATCAATATAAAGTGTGAAACTTATATATGGAATAGATAAAGATCTGAGCAGATATATAAAACAAAATGACACGAGTCCCCGTATATGCACAAACCATAAAATTTAATCAACAATTCATAAACATTAAGATTCATAAAAAATTGTGATAATGCATTACATTAGAAAGATACACTTTTTGATTTAAGTTATTCAACGAATTTCAAATACAAATATGCTTATACAAGTAGCCGGTCTGTTAAGCGATAGAATTAATTCATCATCGATCGAGCGAAAAGATCGAAAACACTGCCTTGTACAGATTCATAACCTGATGGTTCTGGTTCAGTCCAAATTCGCTGCGACTGTTCTTTTGACTTCCTTGTGCCTGTAAGTCTGGGTCCTTTCCACTTTTCCCTTTTTCCAAATTCTCAGGTGTTCCGCCTTTTTCGGCCTCCAACCTTGTGTGGTCACTTTGGTTTTGTAAGTACGTGGTACGTCACGTAGATACTTCACGTAGAGCTATCTCACCTTGTGTCTTCAAGCTTTACCGCTAGAATTGTGTTCGTAGTTTTTTTTTCCAGACATCCGATCCCTTGGATCCTAATTACGAGTGAATTTCTTCTAAATTCGACCCGGAGTCCTCTACCTTTGTTTTTCTCCTGCAGAAAATGGTGTCGACTGATTAAAAGTGTTGCGAAAGGCACATTTAAACCGTGAGATTTTCATGTGGAATCACTCCCCGTTATTCAGCGTAACCAATCCGAATTATAGTTAAGGCGCTAAAAAATGTAGTCCGTCTGCCAAACTGGATTACCAAATACCTATCGCTGGGAAGTTTCAGAATTGACAGTTCTCCATACAGATCGGAAGTTAATCCCCATCCCTTTTCAGTTAAATAAACGAAGTGTCAATTAAGAACCACTGCTCGCATGACAGTGACATTACGAATCAGTGCGTTACGGCGATTTAAACACGCATCAGTCCCCATAAATCTAATTAATCGTTCACCTGTCCAACTTAATGTGTTCTTCATAGATCGACAGAAATTTGCACCCTTAGATACCCGTTTCTACATCCGATCTTACCAATAAACAGTACGTGGTTAGTGTTACTCACTCGTAAGTGATTGGTTGTAGTACAAAACGAGCTAAAAAATAGTGTTGGTCATACTCCACATCTCCCAGATCCTGTTAATAATCGTTATGATTTTGTTGTAACAACGTCAAGTTATTATTCAGAGAATAATCCAAATTATGCGTTTGTGTTTAACAGCCTTATATCTGGCGGGTTAGAGTGGATCACAGACGGAGAAACATCTAACTTTTGGACTAAAATAAAGTGTCCAGCTGCCGTAGCAATATGGAAAATTCAGTTACGGGGTCAAATAAATGCTAATGTCGGATAAATTTATGATTGGCGATTAGAAAAATCGAATGATGATACAACATGGAATGAGCTGTATGGGGCATTATTGGGTGATTTTGTTACTACTACTTCTCAGCAATTTACACTTCGTCCTGCAGGAATCATAAACAAGTACACGTATTTCCGGATATATGTCATCAGCGCTATAGGTCCATATCCAGGTTTAAGACTACTCACTTCATTTGGAATCTAAGTTAATTATTCCGTTTTATTCTTTAAATCATTTCACATGAGACCACACCGTTTGGAATCTGGATTTATCATTTAATTTGCTGGGTTAAATCATTTGATATACTACCTCATTTGATCAATGTAATTTTGGCGATGACGGCTGCCCACACGTATGTCGAATCTATCAATAATACCACCCGTCAAATGCTGTAATTTTGGACCTGCACAATGGCTACTAATATTGCTAGGGCCAATGCTCAAGGGCCTAACATCCTATCTATCTAAATACACTGACGCAGTCACACTTGACTATTAAGAAACTTGTGGTACGTGGTCAAAGATAAAGTAAAGACGAAGTGATAGGACAGTCAGAAGAGTAATGGTAGGAAAGGCAGAAATAAGTAAAAGAGTGTCAGTGTACGTTTTCGTCCCTTCATACTTAGACCAATCTGGCTACCGTAACGGCGATGAGATAAGGAACCTCAACCAGCATAGCCCTGAGAATTTCTAGGTCTTAGTTGTAGCTGACTAGTTCATTAGAATGTGATTTTCGAAAGCTCCAGCAGCAGGAAGGGTGAACCCTACAAATGGGATTCGAGCAAACATATCTAAAACAAAGATTTCACACGAAAAAAATTAAAAGGAAAGGTCAATAACGTCAAACTGAAACCTCTAACTTTCCGTCATCACCAGTGATGAGATCACCAGTGATAAAATCACCGAGGTTAGTTCGCGCTGTTACTTCGCCGTTGACATCCGTGTTTATAAAATTTTGTGAGTGATTGTTTATGTGGTCGTGCGCATCATTTTTGTTAGCCCACCCTCCCTGCTGCTGTGGTTTTTATCCAAATATTGTATCAAGTCCGTTACGATATCTTGACCTTGGATCATGCAAGTTTATTGTTATAAAACCAAACGGGGTAGCTTGTGCTTTTGAAAAAAAGTGTTTGAACTTAATTATGTCCATGTCCCCTGAACACCAAGTATAATAAATATTTTGCAACGTATGATTATCAACTCCGTTAAACACAACTAAAATATTGCAATTATCCCTGATCACTTTAGGTATTTGTGTATAACGCTGTGTAACATAAATCACGTCTGTATTTTTATGTCTATCTCGAGAAAATATTCTAGCTGGATTTGATTTTTTGTCCAGCATGACATCATCGTATACTACTAAATTATTAATACTTCCATCAAGGTCATCTACAGATGGCGCTTCATCAATATAGGTGATAAAATCAATAACGTCACTGTCTTCATTTAACAATTTTGCATTTTCATTAAAATCTTTAAGTACTTCATAGCATCGCTGGTCATCTACAGATGGTGCTACTAAGTACAATTTATCCCACTTGAGCCATCTCATGATCAGATTAAGCAATAATTGTGTTTTACCTGATCCAGATGGACCTATTATGATCAACCGTATAGAATTCGGTAGCGCTGGGTGATGCTTAACTGGCTCTTGTTTTCGTGTCGCAGAAAAGTCAATTATATCCATATAATAAATAATATGAATTTATATTGTGTTCGATGCCGTGCAGCCACGTCCACCACTGGATTAACAACAATAATAACAAAAAATAAAAAGCGTGCACTAACAGGTAAGTGTGAAAAGTGTGGCACAAAAAAATATAAATTTATTTCAAGTATAAGGACAGGAGGTGATATTGCTGCTTCGTTGGGAAAATTACCAGAATTACCGTGGGCGAAATATCCGGGGGAAAAACACTTACCGGGTTATAATTATTGTGGGCCAGGAACTCGCTTAGATATTCGTCTTGACAATCAAGATCAACTGCGACCTGGAGAATATCCCGTAAACAAGATTGATCAAGCCTGTTACGTTCATGATATTGCTTATCGAAGTAAGGATTTACAACAGCGACATCTCGCCGATATCAAATTAATTCATGCCATAAATAATATAAAAGATAAATCGTTTCGAGAAAATTAGCTGCTTTTCTGGTAAAAGCTGGTATGAAAGGTAAAATTATGTTAGGGGCTGGGTAATTAATTATATAACTATTATAATGGAGTCCATTTATTATTCCCCGAGAGGATATTGGAAGGGCAAAGCAGCGATTAGTAAACTCGCTGAAGCTGCAAAGGTTTCACGTGCTGTTGCTGCAGTGTGGTTAGCACGACAAGCAATATGGCAAATTTATCTACCACCACCTAAAAAAATTCAGTATGCGCATTTTGATGTCAGCGTCCCCAATGAAGTTCATCAAGCAGATATTTTATTTTTACCACATGATACCATTAAAACACGTGGACGTAAATCACGCACATACAAATACGCTTTAACTGTCGTTGACATTGCAAGTAGATATAAAGAAGCAGAACCACTGTCAACAAAGACAGCAACTGAAGTTGCATCTGCGTTTGAATGAATTTATCAACGTGGTGGTCTACGATGGCCACGGTTGCTACAGGTTGATCCTGGCAAAGAATTTCTCGGTGCAGTGTCATCGTTGATGAAAAAACATAACGTGAAAATCAGACGAGGACACACCGAAATTCATCGTGATCAGGCAATCGTTGAAAGATTTAATCGAACACTTGCTGAGCGGTTATTTGGATACCAGTATGCGAAGGAAATAATTTATACAGATACAAGATCTCGCGAATGGGTTGCAAGATTACCAAGTGTGATAGCTGCGTTAAATAATGAGATTACTCGTGCAACTTCTATGAAACCTTCTAATGCAATCACAAAAAAATATATACCAATACAACCACGTGAATCTTCCTCTCAGCCAGTGTTAGGTAATGTTACCGTAAGGTATTTATATGAACCTAATGAACTTGAAGGTGGTAAAAAAAAGAGCAACTGATCCTATCTGGAGTGTGACTACACATAAAATTTCTAGCGTGGTAAGATCCACTGGTAGACCCGCCATCTACAGACTAGATTCAACTGCTCATCAACGTGGATTTGTGCGCGAACAATTACAAATAATTCCTGAGGACACACAATTACCACCGCGTTCACTTTTGTAAACTTGTACCCGTACGGCGATTACATTCAAGACACGTTAGCATCACAATTTCGCGTGTGTGACCAAGATCACTATTAATTCTGTCTACGGTAAATTGTTTTGGATTATTGCAAGAATACTTCCACAACATGTGACAGTTACAACTTGCACAATGATTATTCTGTCGTTGTTTTAGCGTCATAATAAATTGAACATTTATATCAAAATCCCGATTATTTTTTTTTTTGTTGTCACATTGCTTATAACCAAATAGTTTTTTTCTTATTACGCCAATAACAGCTTCGGTGGCACTAATAGTTTGATTATTATTTTCTGTGGAGTCTATGATAACTCTGTGCAGTTGAGATATTCTCCTGACTCTAGATACTGCGAGATAAACTAAATTTGACCATTCTATTCTATCATCGACAATCCAGATATTTGTATCAGCAATAGTTAGTTCTTGTGACGAGTGAATCGTTATAGCATATCCTAACTTCCACGGTGAGTTATTCATACTTAACGCGCTCTCAACAACATCAACATCGACCAAAACAATATCATTCAATACGAGATTTTGTTTTTCATCTGTTCCTGGAATTTCAACTTCAATATTCTGTCGTCGAGTATCTGCTGGGCGATAACACAAAGGCACAGGTAACATTGGAAATCTTTCCTTGTGCAACAGAAATAATTTTTCTTGTAATTCATCACGAACTATTTTTCTACTCGCAACTATCAAATCATTTGGTCTCCATAAATTCCAAAAATCATTTACGGGAGTTTCTGGAATTATTTCACACATTATCTCACACTGTATTTTATCTGGCTGTAGTCTGATTAATCTTTTAAATTCTTTCAGGGGTTCATCAATAGCTCTATGATCATCATTTATTTCTTCGTAATAATCCACAAATGATTTTAACCACTCGTGCGGAGATTGACCGACGAAGGGTGGTGGTTGACCATGATCGCCGCACATAATTACTGCGGTATTTTTTGTCAGTAACCAATCAAGAAATATTTTTAATGTTTCTAACGATACTGTGCAGATTTCATCCCAGATGATGATTTTGGGAATATATTTCTCACCCATTCGCTCAGGTGTCCACGTATCTCCTCACCATCTGAAGAAACTATGGTATGTACACGATTTTACTCCTAGTTGTTTTATTTCTCTTGCTAGTCTGTGTGTAGGTGTCAACACAATCATATCTAAACTTCGAAATAATTCAATCGCACGTGTTGTTTTGCCAGATCCTCCAGGTCCACTGAGATAAATGGTTTTATTTCTAGACACGGGATCAAATACAGATGGTGATGTTGATACTGGTATTTGATTGTCATTACCGTAGCATATTTCTTTGATATCAACATCTGCTGTTTCAGAATAGTCGAGTATACTTTCTTGTTTTATTCTCCATGATCCCCATTCGCCGCTACCGAGTAACGGTTTTACCAAATCTAAATACGCTTTATTTATATAAAATGAATCCGTAGCAACTCTGACGGCGTAACAAGGAAATCTATTTATCATCGATAATAAATTTATAGAAACGTAAGCAAGCATAGAAGATCTTAAATGAGTAAATTGCGGTGATTCACCGTCGATATAACTCACTACTGTACCTAGTCTGGTTCCATCTGACAAATAAGCATTACTTCTGCTTATAAATGTATCTTTGTTCGTTGTATCAGTAATTATAAAATCTAACTCAGCATCATCCATGATTAATCTTGTACAATGCCGTTTATGATCATACGAACCGCCTTGAGTAAATTTACCGATTATTTTTCTACCGAGATCCTTTGCAACTTTATTTTCATAATCGATTGTCCCAATCTATCAGCGGCGAAGGATGCTTTTGTTGTGGTAGCCAAACTTGTTTCTGCGAATGATATGATATAATAGCTTCACTCACACTCAACGATATTAAAATTTCAGCATCAAGCATGTATCGTAATAATACTATTGGAACCCAATGTTTTTCTGAAAAATGTCTACCAAACCACGCACAAACGATCGGATGAAAGATTGCTACGAAACTTAAATGATTTTACACAAGCAAATCCAGTTAAATCAAAATCGGGTAATGGTCCATTTATCGCAACTCTTGTCATCTCGTGTGTGGGATGTCCGAATCGATTAAAGTATTTGGAACATTCTCCGTATCCAAGAAAACTCCCAGGATAACATGCAACCATATCAACCGATATAACTTTACGATGATCGTATTTGGTATTCCATAATCCGCCATGCCCATATTCGACACAACTTTTCTGAATATCTTCAAGGAATTCTGATCGTGTCGGCGACCATGAATTTTTCTTCTGAGCAAAGTGAGCCGCAACCGATGGAACTGTAAAACAATTATTTAGTAATTGTTCAACTTCAACATCATCAGAATTATATTCACGCCAAAGGCGTTGTGCAAGATTCTTCATTTCTTCATGGAGAGATTCTCTACGGTAAATATCTCCGTTAGGTTTTACAAATTGATCGTAATATGCGGATTCTGAACTCTGAAATAACCAAACAGATACAGGATCGCTCTTATTGATATCACCGATAGCATCAAATATATAGTCGTCATAAAATTTAACTGTCCTATCTCGTGGAAATATTGTTACAGCATCGGTCCATGCATGTGCATTATGATCGATGATTGTTATTGGAGCTCCATTTTTTGTACACTTCTGTTTGTACAAAATTTCTCCGGTTAGTGTTTTTACTGTTATTGGAAATCTTAATTTCTTTTCTAGCTGGGCAACGTCACTGATAGATGCTCCGGTATCTCTAACTGTTTCTGCCCACTCGTTTATTTTTGTGCGTCTTATATCTGTTAAACCGTTTCCGCGTATTGCTTTTGAGAAATGTTCCATAACTCGTTCAGCTACACAATTTATTCTTGAAATTTTCATCGGTTTGAGATCCCCAACGCTGGGTTTATTATTTAGCGGATATATTGCATATATAACTGCCGTGACAGGATACGCCCGCTCATAATATGGTTTATCAATACCAGTCAGCGTACCTGGCTTGGATTTATTATTTAATGTAACAGTATTATTTCTAGTATGAAGTCGTACAGGTTTGCGTTTGTCACGAATAATCCAAGTATCATCATCTGTCTGAACAATAAATTTTACTAGAATAATATATCTCTGATTGTCGAGATAGTTAAGAATATTTTTACCTCGCTCGTCACTCATTCTAGCATCGACAACAACACAGCTGGTGTTGTTCATAATCCTGAATGTCGACCAAGTATGAGCCGCACCATCGTTGCGAAATTCTTTTTTACTTTCACGGATACGATCGGTTATATCACTATTTATCAAAGCCAGATCTTGCATCGAAAAATTAAATTTAGATTTTGGTAATTTGTCAAGATCAAATCTTG
>JAECUM010038219.1:0-26377 GCA_016617855.1 Megalonaias nervosa
ACAGCTCAATTCAAGAACGGTTTATTTCTTGAAGTAGCATATCGAAATATGTTTAACAATTATAAACATAAATCCAAAGATGACATTACATCTCAGTAATAAAGTTCTGAAACAAAATGTCTACACTTGCAAAATATTTTTTTATGAAGCAAAAATTACCCAACACTTCTTGAAAAAAAAACAGAACTTTCAAGTCTTTGGAACTTAAATCATAGTCACTACTTAAACAGCCATAACCAAAAATGAAAATTCAATGTTATAACAGTATTCAACAAATAAACAATTCCACAAGTATATTACTGTACATATTGAAAGAAAACCTCACCAGGATTAATCAAGTTTAAATTACTTGCTATGAGGTTGAACTTAGATTATAGCATAAGAACTTTGGTAAGGGAATGCTTTACAATGCAAATCATAATCCTACATTGTTGACAAATGTTCCATACAATATATCATACAAATGGTCATTATATAATACCTGTTAAGCTTGGAAAATTCTCGACGTATTCAATTTCTAATTGTCATATATGAACTCAGAACTTTAATCCACTTCCTATACCATGAACAACTCTTTCAATGAAACTTGATTTTACATACTATAGAGAGGTATTGTCTCTGTTTCAAAATGTTCTCCACGTATAATCTTAACCAGGGTTCTTGAACTTCTGCAGCTTTAGGTATAGTATGAGGGTTCCGGAGCATTGGGTGCAAGCCCCTTGTGTGGAAATGACAGGAAGACCAGTTTTGAACAGCAGATCGAGTTCCTGGGACTTTAATTCTTAGAGTTAAAAATAGTGATTATTTAAGAGAAATTAATGCAGGAATTTGTGTAGACATTATTGTCATTATTATATGTTGCCATTTCAATTTTACCAAGGATTTTATTAATTTTTTGCATTAGTCTAATTGTAATATAGAGGAAAATCCCTGTAATAGCAATATGCAGTTCACCTTACCAAACTATTTTAGAAAATAAAAAAATCAGGTTTTAGAAATGTAGCTAGTGAAAGCAAGACCTCATTTAGCCACATTCTGATTAGATGATGGCCCATCTCTTAAAATGTTCTCAAATTATAATGCAATCTCAAAGTTATTTGTTCCAATGAACATCTAAAAAGGGTATAGTATTTTTGCGCAACCAATGTCTTTCTATGGAATTACAATTATGCTAAGAACAATAATGTTGCAGGCACTCAGATGCAACTTCTGTCAGAGTTGACATTAAAATATGAAAGAACGTGCTAGATAACACAAAATGACACTTATTTTGAAGAAAAATATCACTTTTGTAACAAACTTTAATATATTTTAATGTGTTTAAGTTGTCATTCTAGTCTAAACTGTTAATTATTTTTGTTCACTTGCCAAGTGTTAATTTTGCGTAGAACCTTTTGTGTGTGATTAATATCTTCTCTTCTCCATATGCCAATTCTGAACTGAAACTATTATAACACAAACACTTGTGTTAAATAGTTTTCAGTTCATCAAGGTTGGGGAGTTTTTCTGAGCAATAATTTTGTCATGATCACATATCAATAATCTGCTTTCAGCAACACCATTAATAATTGTATGGACAAGGTCACACAAGGATAAAGTTACTTTGAAACTTTAAGTTTAATTTTCAAACAGTGTGAAGTATTTCCAGTCCATGCACAAACACACACCGATAAAACTGAACATTTCCTTTCTACTGCTTCTGCATACGGTTGGGCAGTGTTGACTATGGGCATATACATCTACTCTTTGCATCTCAATGTAATTGCAGAGCATTAACATAAAGAAACAAAACATGGAACAGTTTCAAAATGTAACTTAGAAAACTGACACAAATACTCCCAAAACAAACAGTTTTAACAGAATGCCCAAGAATCCCCATCATTTATGTTGACCGACTTGCCCCTAGTACATGGAGAAGATCCTCTGACTCTCTTTATCTCCTGCCTCTTTGACTGTCTGAACTTCAATGCTTTTGCTTTTGTATCCAAGTCAGTTAAAATGCCCCAAAACGCTTCTGAGCGCCATGGAAGTGGCTTAACAACAAACAGTTTCATCACCAATTTGCCTCTCATCCTCCGAACTCATGGTATCAATATTTAATACTTTTTTAATGTTTTCTTTTTGTTCTGCATTCCACGATGATTTTGCCTATAAAGCATTTAGTCTCCAATGCAGCTTCTGAAATACAAAGAAACAAAAGTGTAGATACAATACAATTCATGTTCACAAATATTAATAATTACATGTTATTTATTTCTGCACAAAATATAATTGTCATTACTATATATTTATGGGAGACCAATTTTTGTAAATAATAACCTATGCACAAAATTAGAAGCAAATATTAAATGTAGTCTTGCTTATCTAATGTCACCCTCTCCCAAGCTGATTGCAAAACCTGTGCAGGTACAAGAATCATGAATATTGCTAAAGTTTAAGCTTAAGACATTTTAACATTTAAGACATGATTTTTATCCATCATCATTGCTATATTTGGACTGAATGGTAAAATATAAAACTGCAGTTGGAAATGAGACCAAATTTGTATTATGATTCCAGGTCCAACCCAAAAATGTATTGCCTCAAATCTTATTTTTAAACTATTATTTTATGATCTTAAACTAAGTAACAGAAAGAATCAAAGCCAACAAGTTTTGTAAATGTTAAAAAGTATTTTAATTCTCTCAATTATAAAATGAAAATTTAAGAGGATCTTACAGTATCGTGAATTAAATCCAAAATAAGCCTAAAAGTATCGTGAATTAAATCCAATCCTAAATGTTCTATCTCAAGTCTAAAAAACAGAGTGTTCTAAATGAACTTCAAGTCTTGCATATGCAATACTTCTGCAGGCTGAAAATTAAATAAGAACAGAAATAACATTATGAATAATTGTACACTTATCTCTATATCTACATTTCCACAATTGCATCACAACTGTCACAAATTATCCCCGAGTGACACACGTTACAACACATCCCTATGCGACATATGTCGTAATACTCAATCATACCAGAGGAAAATTAGCTCAGACTGTAAACAAGTTCATTATCAAGGCTGGGTCTAGAACCTGAACTCAAATAAACAAGTTATTTATAGCTCATTTTATTAAAATGGAATCTACATTCATGGACAAATGGACAAAAATTAACTATCTTCTATCTTGTTTATAAATGATCATTACATTCTAGTCATGAATATATATATATATATATATATATATATATATATATATATATATATATATATATAGAGAGAGAGAGAGAGAGAGAGAGAGAGAGAGAGAGAGAGAGAGAGAGAGAGAGAGAGAGATTGAGTACTGAAAACAATTCTTACTTCGAAAATATGATTTAATTTGGTAACATTTTGGCATTTAGTTCACAATATGCAGGAGTTAGGTTTTAAGTTATTTGCTTGCATGCTGACAGTTTTCTTAGGTTGGGAGTAGGGAGAGTCAACATTTAAACGTTATTAAGAGATTACCCTAGTCTCTCTCCCATATATTGTCATTTTTTCCTGTGAGCCTCTTCCTTGTTTGTTGTTCTTTTGTGTTTCTTTTGTTTATAGCTTTGGAATTCCAGCTGAAAAAGGTGTGAAACTACATACATTGCTTTTGCAAAAAGTCTATTCCCCCCCCCCCCCCACTGACTTCAGAAATATATACAAAAGCAAATTCATCTGAGAGGTAAGGGTAAAAATCAAATAATTTTTTAAAAAATCAAATCGAACAGTTACTGGAAAAGTAATCCCTTCATCCCCACCTTTTGTCTCCAAAAATTCAATGAATGTAGTTTTTCCACAGAAGCTCATATATTCCAAGCTATTAACATGTCATATATTATTTTACATCTTGTTAAACACACTTCTGTTAATTATTGAAAACTTTGTAATGCATAAATCTGTACAGGTACAAGAAAATACATTTTTAAGGTCACCAATATTTTTTAGAAATATACTTATCGTGATGCCTTTAAATAATCCACAAATGATATTCTGAAAATTAAAGATATTGCAAAAATGTCCTCCAAAAAGCCCATATCAAATATTTGTCTCCATTGAAACCTCTCAAGTCTGACACCATTCATTTGTCTTCAAACGTTTTAACTCTTTTAGCAGCCAAAGAGTTTTCAATCAGAGGCAATTACTACTTTTTTCTGTGACTTGTACCACACAATGCTATATTGTATGATTTATCCTGGGTTTCAAGGTTTATAACAACCATTTTTTAAAATTCAAAGCACAAATACCTAGGTTTATAAAACCTAGTTATTTAATTATTCATACCGTTTATTACTCCAGTTTCTGCAGATCCATACTACCATTTAAAATATGTTCTTATGAAGTCATTAATTGCCTTGTTTTCCTCGGATACACATCTGAAAATATAAATATTAATTTGTGCAAATAAGAAAAATGGAAATGAAAAAGCAAATTTGGATAGCAATAGCAATTGATGCTAAAAAAATAATATGGTTCCTTGACTGATACTGAAATGAGCACTGCCCAATGAGTATATCAATTGTGCAGTCTTTAAAAATACCAAAAGGAACTTAATTTACTGTAAAGATATAGAAATGTAGTTGCTGGAGAGATACAAAGATCAATGAAACTTGCTCGTTCCCTTTCCTCTCATTAGTGAAGCAAAAGTTCAGTTTTCATTGTTGTCTCTTACAATCACATATCCACCAGTCTATGTTCATGAACCCTGTCACCCTCGAGTTATCAAGGAATTGTGTCTGGCATGAAATGATTAGAAAACGACCCACATGCATGTTAGCTTACTTTAACTTGTGACCAGTTTCACTGGTGGTCTTCCAGACTAATCCCTTCTTTTCCTCACTTTTCTGGGCATCATGAATAGCACTCTGTAAAGAAAACAAAATTTGAAAATTAATTCAGTACAATTATTTTATTTAAAGAATAAAACAATTCTTTCCAGTTTTCTGAATATCTGATCATAAGTAAACACTGACAATGTAAACTTTATTTTAAGTCGGTGTTGGTCTATGACGAAATCTTGATGTATTGCAAATATGTGCCAGGAGAACATTCAAACTATGTAACAATTTTCTAATGGTAGCCAAAATACGCTTTACCAAAAAGACTGAGGCCTGACTACATTTGTTGATGTAATTCTATTGCTATTGTTTATGTGTACATTGAAACACACATACGAGAGGACCTCTCAAAACACTTCATGACTGTGCCTAATAATTTATCCCCCAAATCATCTATTGTAATAGTTTTATTTCCACTTAATCATATCTTTTTCCAAACTGATGGGTGTAGGCCCTATTCCAAAAGACCAAAGAAAACTCCATCTAATTGCATCACATGCCAATATTCCAGTAATTGAAAAACTCCATCTAATTGCATCACATGCCAATATACCAGTAATTGAAAAACTCCATCTAATTGCATCACATGCCAATATACCAGTTACTGAGCAAAGGATTTATAGATTACTGCATTTGTATGGGAAAATATGAACAAAGTTTTCGGATGGAAATACTGCACGACCTTGGGAGTGCAGTATATCCATCCGACAAAACTAGTTCATATTTTCCCATACAAATGCAGTAACCTTTTTATTATATGCTCATTTTCTTTTTCTACCTAAGGCTTAATTATATAAACAAAAATACACTACAAGAAACAAAGTAACTGAATGTATGCTGTATTCCAAAATAAATACAAAAGAGCAGATTCATCATTACACAATAGCAACATTATTAATGCGCACATAATAATAATTTGAACTTATTCGCACACTAGACATAACTTTCGAAAGAAAATGGTGTTTGGTCTACTTAAAGTTGAAATTTGGAGTCATATTGTGAATGAATGTGCATTGCAACAACATTTCCATTTGATCTGGAATGAATAGATTTGGTATTTTTGTCGATTCTACGACATTTCGTGATTATGGACTGGATTTATCTGTGCCAATTCTACATGAAGTACATCGAATTTCAGCAGCGTGTTGACATCTGCAAGTATGTTTCTCTTCTGTCATTGAATGTTTGAAATCATAATGTGGGAAAAATATGAAGTCTTTCAATTACAATTATCAAACGACGCTATAGAATATAATGTTTATTTCATTTTGAGTGCAGTAAGGAGGATGTAATTGCACTTGGAATATAGTCGAAATTACAGTACAATTTCGAAATGTGTAATCAAGCTTGAGTATCCATGACATGGCTCATGTAATTCGGATTTGCAGAACTAAGAAAGAACATTTTGAGGAAATTCAGGATGTAAAACTGTAATTATATTTTAGCCATTCTTATTACCAGCTAAAGAAGACAGTTTATGCCTTGTCACTTGCATGTTATTTGTAAGGACTCTGTCTGGCGTCTATAGCTAGCCTAAATCCGAAACATTGTATCAAAAACGTTAGCGCGGAATGTGGCAAAGCAGCTGGTATGTAGCAGTCCACGAAACATCTGCTTTAGTTCATTCAAAAACAAATTTATTCAACCAAAACGTAAAGCGCCTATTATGTGAGTGTACATGATTTGTTTACAAAGTAGTTCCTAATACACTATTGGCACATGTGAGTGCAATATGAAGTGCGCTTGAGTGCAACATCGTAAAATATTGGACGATTCTGACAATATAAAGTTAACGGAGAAAAACAAAATGAACATATAACAATGCATGATATATCATCTAAGAGCGGCTAATCTGGAAGGGAAACTGTTAGATATTGGACCTTAGCCAAACATCAGCTCTTTAACGAAGTAAAATTAACTTCTGTAACTGCACGGTGTATATTTCACTTAAACTGAAAAGGAACATTCATGTACATACATCCTTGTAATTAATGCAAACCTTAATTTCCACTGGAACGTTTACATAGTTCCATTTCTGTTTTTGTCTCTCGTGCATTCAGGTGTCAATGCCTGCAACTTTCTTAATATGTCCTTATTTTGACAAGATATCTTGTCAAGCTTGCTTTCTATTATTTCCTGTCTCTTCAACATTTCTCTAAGTTCTTCCCTAATCGTCGGTGCCTTTTAAATAAATGGAAATAATTATACAAACCAAAATATATTTCTCTACCTCTTGTTAACAAATATTGTAAGGTTATACATATCCACACTGGCATTATATAAATTGTTTTTCATCCAAACCGTCACAAACTTCATTTATGCTGAATTATGTAGTATTTAATGTTTTAAATTTCAATTGCTAACCGGTGCAAATTAATTTTAGATGGGGGGGGGGGACAAAGTAATGCATCTACTTATTCAGATTAGAAGATGGATGGGTAAAGAGAAGCAATTTAAATATAAACAACAGAAAGTATATAATCTCTTGTCCAACATGACAAGCAATGAATCAAAATGTTCAAACCCAAGAGCATGATTGAATCTACAAGTACCTACTGTATGTAGGCATGGAATTGACTGGTCTGAGTTTTACTGATTTTAATGAAAAACTAAAACATTACACATGAGAAAGCTTCAAAAAGAAAAGCATGACAGACAAATCAAGTACCATGTCACCCTCCCCATGCAATGTTACCTACCTAAACTTTTGTCAAAACACCTATATCCCCACAGCATAACATTTTAAGAATTAAATATACTTGTTTTGCTCTATCACACCTTTTAAACACTAACAGATTAAATGACATGCAAGCAATATAAATTTAATTTTAGAAAATCATTATAAAAATGCTTTTCTTCATTTCTGATAGCCTATACATAGCTTTCATGAATACAATTGATGAAGTATTACCTTTGACAGTCACAAGGCCAAATTGCAATGCTTAGAATTACACCTTCAAAGTTTATGGGAATGGGGTCTCTAACTTTACCCCCTAACCCCACCCCACCCCACCCCAGTATGTATAAAAAAGCATGTCTTGTTTTACAAATGTAAATGATGCAGCCTCAGCAAAAACTGACACTGCATGTGTATAAACTTCAAAGATGGTTACCCTTGATAGCCATTTGGGCTGTGGAGCTGAGTTGGTAAATTCATGAAGTGTCTAATTTGCTGACATCAGGAACGAGTCACTCTGATGCATCACTGTTCTTGCTGAGAGTGGCCGTGGTGTCTATAAAAAAAATTTAGAACTTCACAACTGTCACATAGTAAATGCTACTACTCTAGTTGATTAATCTTCATATCACTACATCTACTATCCTAAAAACACTTATGCTTAACTATGTTTATATGTAAATTTTGGGGGGTTTTTGGAGCTGAAATGATTACCAGCTTTTCTTTTTTAAAAAAAAAACTGTCTACCCGTAGCATGCGACAACTCACATAACCAGTCCATAAAACTCCAGAACCAACATTCAGTGAAAGGTGTGGTTTAAAATTGTGTATTGCTAGCTTTGCTCCGTAGAGTTTAAGTGCATGAGTATTTCCCAAGGGATGTTATTGGGAAAATCTTTGTTGGAATAACGTTACTCCCGCAAACGCCAAATATTTAGAATTTAGTTCTGTGTTCCTTAGTATATTTCACCACGGAAACTATTTTTGATAAGGTGACATGCAGCCTGTGCAGTGTTCAAGAAAATTTGTGTCTGTGAACATTCCTATGCAAATCAAGAGCCACAAATGGATTGAGACTTAACGAGAAATTGAGTCCATAGCGGCAAATTCATCCGAAAATTACCTTTTTTGTCAGATGGTATGATTGAGTCTTATATTTCGGCGTCTAAAAGAGTTTAAGTGGAAGTCCATTTCATTTTGCGTCATGTTCGAAAATGTGTCCTAAACTAAAGTATAACAATCAACGCATCAGCACACTTGCAAGAAACTAGTTGAGCAAATGTTGTTGAATTAAAATTTTATTACACTCGTGCTGTAATTACAACAACTACTTTCTCTGTTTAAATGAAGACTACATCTATGGTCTACTACTTCTTCTGCCGCATAATAGTGAGTTAGAACTTGTTCCCGCTTATTCTGATGATTGTGGTGTATTCAAAGCAGAATCGTAAATGTTTTCTAATGACATTAATACTTTATACTTTGTTACAACGGAACAGAGAAAAATTCAGTCATCTGAATACGAGTTGGAAGCAATGGTATCTCAAACTGGCAACTTGTCACCTGATATTTTCCCTTGTACATGTTAAATGACTGACATGCAAGCTCTTTGATAACGATGTAGTTTAGTTTGAATTTGTACAATATCATATCAGATAAGTTTGTTATCTATCAGAAAAAGAATATCATGACAGAGTCAAACGGTTATAAAATTTGCAGTATAAGGCTCTTTGATTTCTTAGTACCAAGCTACTTAAGAAATAAGAAGGACCTGTTTTGTTTTATGTATTATAGTGAGTGCTGAGGCAGGCAAAACCTTCCTTATTGAGGTACAGATTACATACCTCGAAATGTTAATTCCATCTCTTGAGGGAGTACTAATTGTTAGAATATTTTCTGCTGCAACACATATTAAGGGTGGACCAACTATTCCTTCGTTTTCAAAATAGTCAATTATTTAAATGCCAGAGAACTGCAAGAGATGAACAACAACATTTCCTTGGTTACCATTATTTTCTCACAGAAGAAATATGTATGATTAGTAACAAAGTTCTGTTGCAAATTACTCACATATTGTACGAAATATCCTAAAGACGCATACGTATTGGTAAGAGTTGTTGGCGATTTTTTGACAACTCCAACCTGTTGAGACGGTATGCATTTGGATCTGTTATGTATTCGTCTGATCCCTCTTATGTCCAGCTGCTTCATAAGGCAATGGTTGAAATGCTTAAAGAAGAAATGATCCTAAGAAAATAATTTTGTCTGAACAATATAACAAGGACAGATTTCCTTGTATGATCAGAATATTCCCAAACCTACTACGGGTTGAAAGATTCAGCAGACTTTGTGATGGTAAACTGAAGTCTCCAGTGATAGTAAGGGGGCATACAATTGTTTTCTAATAAGGGTTTTCATTGTGAACGTATTGTTGCTGTAGTTTTGATTCCACAAGACCACAAAGAAACATGTAAAGTCAACACCAGTGATTTCTTTGCAAATGTAGCTGTTGGACAGACAACAAACATTTATATCAGAGATGGTAAAATCAACTCCCTTTGTGCTTCCTTTTTATGACCTCAAGTAAAAGTATAAACTAAATGCAAAGGTCATTGAGATCTTGAAAAAGAAATGATATAGCGACAATTATTTCGCAAAAGCTAGCATATTGTACAACAAAATTTTCCTTTGCAACTGTATTGGGCGGACACAATATATACACTCCAGGACTTTAGTCTTTATCCTACGGTTATTTGCTTGAATTCACACATTTTTGATTATGCAATGGCATATAATGCTCATTCTAGGGTCATATCAATAGACTTGTTAATCCAATCTGCTTATATTTCATTAATAGTTACATTTCATGACAATGCACAACACATGTTTCATAGATTTAGAAGAACACTGCCTTTACTTTTAAACTGATTGATAATCCAGTTCAAATGTAGAAAAGCAGCCACTTTATCTCTAAAGATCAAGTGTTTAACTGAGCAATGAACTGGCAAAACTGACTTTAAGTGGACACCTCTGAGAAGTCAAGATTGGCTTTTTTTAAAAAGACATAGTTGTAAACAACATGGGTCCGTTTGAAGCAGGTGATTTTTGTTATATGGAGCACGCAATTGCAGGATTCATAGTTCATTTACAAAAAAAAAAAAAAAAAAAAAAAAAAAAAAAAAAAAAAAAAAAATATAGCGCTAAAGAATCACCACAACGTGTCAGAATCGCGCATTCTATTTTAAAAAACTATGCTGCTTATTTCGTGTATGTAGTGTTTAAGGTATCAATGAAGCTGATTAGGCCAACCAGTAAGGAGTCAATGATCCGACCTTAAATGCGAACTCAAAGCGGATAAAAATTCCAATTATTTTGCGGGGTCAAAAAGGTATCACACTGACAGCAGAATGTGTAAGATATTTTCGTAACTGATGAATACCAGCCCACCCTGCTCCAGCTGTCATTCAATATGATGTTTATTCGTCGTTCTACTAAGATCACGGATCTCGATATATGCGCACCGTTGCGCATTTACGTCTAAGGCAACAAGCTTGACAGGCGTTGCTCCCACAAATTTAAACGATGATAACGATGATGCAGTTTAGATAAAAAAAAAAATGCATACATTATATTAGGTACAAACAAGCACTTCGGCTAAAGGATATGACACTACAGGATTGAAATTATCTCCATTGCATTCTTACACATTCCTTGAGGGTCTCTGAAGGAATACAGCAGTCCTTTAAGTTTTGACAAGCATACATCAAAGACTTTAGGATCACCTGCACATGTCTCAAATACGAATGACCAAAACGAATTTATTATTTATATTTGTGGATACGTTACGGTGTTGCCCATCGAGTTCCCAGTTCGTGTTGTATCTGGGTGTGTGGGTTCAGAGAGGAAACTATTAATATATCGCAGTGTGTGTGTGTGTGTGTGTGTGTGTGTGTGATGACGTCTTCAAAACTGTGGGAACTGTAAAAGGGCATCGGCGGCTGGTCAACAATAAAAGCACTCTCGTTAAAATCTCTAAAATACCTCTAAGTGTCACCACATATTTTATTTTTGATAAGTGGCATTTAATTCGATTGCAATGGCACTGTACATATCATCGTGACCAGAATTAAGTTGTTTTTTTTTTAAATTTATTACTGCATTTCCGGAATTGTTTATAACAGAAATTGATGATGATTTTGTTTGTAAAGCAAGTGAAACCCATCGCAACGTTGTTGATATTAGATATATCACTTTCATTAGAAGCATGACCACAACAAATCATAAATTAAATCATCGTTTAAACGAAAACTGTCACCGTTGCATTGTATCCTCAGAAAGTATTTAGTCAACGATCAAAACTCAGTCTGGATGTGCTGGAGATGTACGGGCACCAAAAAATGTAGGTTTTCTCTATTAAAATTATTAAATGGCCTGCTCCCTGGGATATCTGATATCAAAGACGATATGTTTCCTCTCTTAAAATATTAAATGGCCTGCTCCCTGGGATAACTGATCTCAACTCGGCAGTAAGACCTCCGTCATTGATTGCTTTATCGTAATTAATCACAGTGTAGGGATGCATAAGCATGATTAGAAAAAACACGCGAGTACAGTAGACAATATTTTTATTTCACATGGACTGATCTTCCATACTATTAATTAATGTAAAACCTTATTTTATTCTTTTGTTAATAGAGAGTTTGATTACACACATAAAAGATCACACAAGATATAAACTGATAAAGCTCGATTTTCATCAGATCGACGTACAGATAATAATACGTTAAATGATGATTTTGCCCTACTTCAGGTTAAAATTCAGAATCATACTGCGAATGATGCAGCTTGGAACAACTTTTGCAACTGATCTGAGATGGAGCAATTTATCGATCCAACTAAATTATAGTTCTCTAGCAGAGATGGACTGGAATAATTAGCTGAGTCAACTCCGTACGATATACACGTGGCTGGACAGACTGGACATGACATCAAGTTGTACGTGTGTTTCTGTACTGCCATAGATAGTCTGGAATCACAAACAGGAAATATAAGAAATTCTTTTAACTGAATTCTCTAAGACATAAAGGATTAAATATTTTTTGGGTAAGAAAGATGAAATTCATTTCGTTTTGTAGAGAAAATTTTGCTTTGGAATGTGATTTCTGTTAGAAATGTAGTCTGGATTGCAGTACAGTTTTGTGTTGAGGATCTAATTTTGGAACATATGTAATCATAATTAGCAGAAAAAACTTCAAGAAAGTACATTGTGAGGAAATTCAAATTGCAGAAAGGCAGGCACATAAACTGCAATTATTATTATTGTCATTATCATTATTATTATTATTATTATTATTATTATTATTATTATTATCTATAGATGACATCTTTTATGTACGTTTCTTGCACGATCTCGGTTGTAGGGACCCCAGTTTTTTACAGAGTTGTCACGGTAGTCTTCTGTTACGTATATGTAATTAAACTGCTTGTGTGTTAGTGTTAAAATTCTTTCTTATTTTATTTTTGTTTCATTACATTTTATTGTAATGATTATTTTCACGGGATTCGATATTTTTTTCAGTAAATTCAGTTTGTATAGAACGTAAAAGCTATTACATTAGCACTATTTTTAGCTCACTTTGGTTCATAGATTTTGTAAACATCGAGTGATAACGATTGGCTATTTCCAAGGTCATTTCGGCCCGCGAGTTAACTGGATTATAAACAGCCTTTCTTTTTTTTATATATTTGCAGTGAGAATTTGGTTCTTAGATAGGGCTGTTCTTGCTACGTGACAAATTTCATTTTTTTATTGCGTTGTTAAAGTATTAAGAGACCACGTGACCTATCACGCGGGAATGGGATGATGTTTTAGTTGGGTTTAATACTCATTCCTAGTGAAATTTTGGTAGTCGTTCTTAACACCTTGAGGGAACAAGGTGTTTCTAACTGTTGTTGCCAGTTTGTTTTTTCCTCTGTTCTTTGGAATTTAATATTTAAATCTCTAGAAAACTAAACAGGTGTACCTTTTTATAAAAAGGCTCTGGGAGAAAAAAAATTTAGTGGAAATTTATTCTGGAATTCTATACGGAAATATCATCTGACGTCATCGCCTCCAGACTGGAATTTCATCGAGATTCGAACCCTGATTCTGTTAGAACTGTTTAGTGATAGGACTTGTATTTTTCAATCTTAGGATTAAATTTTGGATTATATTCAGAAACCGTAAGTCCTATTTCCAATTTTTACGTTGTTTTCTAGGGAAATAAATTATTGTGTTAAAATATACAAAACTTGTTGGCTTCACTCTTTTCTCTTGTTATTTTTGTACAAGCCTACACGTAACACTTCCTTCTCAATGGTCTGTGATTTTCCCTGAATTTCTGCCAGTTCTGCAGCCAGTTTCAGCAGAGATCTCAGTTGATTAAATCCCATTGGTCAAGGCTAATACCAGCAATTTTAAATGTTGTCTCACTTAAATCTGTTTGATTTAGTTTTTTCTGAGTACTTTTAATTGTAAGGCATTTCTTTGTATATCTTTTTGTTTCTTATATCTTTGATCCTTTTCATTTTGCGTGCAGGGTATATATTTTCTACCTATTCCTTTCTTTATTATATCCATATCTCTTAATTAATTTTCTAAAATTTCATTGATTCATTGAATTGTTTGTACGTTTTGCTTCTTTGTCTATTCATTTCTTATTTGAAAATAAAGCCATTAATTGAATCCGTAGATATATGTTTACCATGTGTGGGACATATCAGTTATTACACTGCAGTTGGGGTCAAATAAAAAAAGCTGCCATTATCCAACATTTCTGAAAAGTCTATATTTCGCTGATTCCGGTGAACAAAAATGTAACGTATTGTGGACCTGTAGTCATCCCAGCGAGTACCATCAAAGCTTTTGCTTTCCCTCTCATCATAGTGAAGTTACTGGGTACCGTTGGAATCTGTCAATAATGATAAATCTCCCAGCTTCATTTTTCTTTGTTCATCTCTGGCTCTAAACAGAAACATTTTACCTATAACGTAAAACAAGCAAAACAAGCACATGGGGGTGAAAGTCCACTTCGCCACCATAAAACAAGGCGCCTTCGTCCTCTTGGTTTTTCGATTATGAGTCTCTTGCTTTTCAACCCAAGCCCGCCTCTGTCAGTTGCATTTTTGTCAGATTTAGAGCTTGGACGATCTTGTGAAATGGGTGGTTTCTTAAAAAAAACGAGATAGTCTTTGGCCTTAAGATGCCATTCGATGCTATATTTTATAAATTTTAGAGAGTACGGCTTATTGACTGAACCATCTGATTTGCGAATGGTTATGAACATTTCTGCAAAAATAATGTTAGATTGATCACGTTTGTTGTCATAAAGCCACAGCTGAACATTGTGGTTAACACGTTCAGTCGCTTGCTTGGTTGAAAGGTTATTTAGGCCTGAATAAACTCATCCACAACATGAATTTTAATCTACTTTAAAATATCATAAGCAGCTTGTTTTGTTCACCAAAAACCAAATCTGACAACCTGCTTGTTTACAAGACAAAATAGTTCCTAACACCCAATACTTTATTTTCTAGATACACGTGTCGCGTAGTATGAAGGTGTGCGGTATGAAGCAATACTGTACAATTCTGACAATGTTAAGTTAATGAAGGAAAAATATGTATATTATGAATAGTGTGTGTGTGTGACTAATAATTTACATGTGGGTGTATAGTGATGTCCGCTTTTGCAAAATTAACGCCTACTGTACATCTCGAATGATCGAATCATTACAACTTATCTATATGACGACAATTGCTAACAAAGTTTGTCATTGTATTAGGAATGCTGGGATATAATGGAGGTCAAACTAATTGGTTCCAGCTCGGTATTTTATATCATGTATTACGAAACACGACCTAAACAACTAATGCCCAGAATTATTCCTAACTCAAATTACAAAACACTTGTACGCGAGAATATACCAATATTCCTTCTGCTATGAAGTTAGGGAGGGCCCGTAACGTTTTGTGAATATAGTATATTATGACATCTGTTCCTATCAGTAGGCTATATACCCAGTTTTAGAAATATCTTGCCAACACTAATTCCCTGCAATTAAACAAATAATCATCTGAGTCTAACAAATCAATAAAAAGAGACGTAAATACAAATAATATATAGCCTAGGTTTGTTACTGTATAATATCTTTATTCCTTTTCAGAGTTAAGAATATACCATGGAGAAAAAGACTAAACATAAATGGAAATCAAATTATTACTTATGTTTATTATCTTTCTGTGCAGCGATTTCATAACTGAACGTTTTGCAAAAGATACTTTACCAGCAACTTGTGTCCACTCTAAAATAACTCGAACCCTGAAGTGCCAGGATTTGGTAGATGTAGCTGACTTTCCATTCATTTTACCTCCTGAAACAAAGAAGGTCACTATAACAGGAGCTCCTTCCTTCCTTGCTTTACCAGATGGACTATTTTCCCACCAGTCTTGGTCGGCTGTTACAGAGCTATACCTCAGTAGATTTACCGCAGTGTATGAAATAGGTGAAATTATGCTTAAAGGCCTATTCAGTCTTCATTTTTTTCATTTACCTACGGAGAAGTGTTAGCAAGCATCCACAGAGATGCATTCAATAAGACACCCGAGTTAATCGTCCTAGATCTCAGTAACAACAACTAAATTATTATTCAGGAGTGTGGAAGATGCCATAAGAGGAAGACTTTTCAAACATTCTGGGCTTTCGCTGGCTGGTAGTCAATCCAGTGTCTACAGAAATAAACATTACAGACTCGGTGAAGGTTTTGTTAGCGCTATCGAATCCAAACCTTTGACGCACCTTGACATAAGTTGATGTTTATGCTCCAGAAGACACGATTGTGCAGCTTTTATACCGTCTTCGTTATGTCACTTTATCGGGGACACCTATTTTGCTTTGGGCACGAAATGTTGGACTGAAAAGTTTTGTTCCTCTTGAATATATAGATATCGGTGACGTTAGCCTATACCTGCCAACATCCCTACCAACAATCAAAACGGCAGACATAGCAAAAGCCAAGTGTTTAGCAAACGTGAGAGTACTGCGTGCTACTAGCATTAGATTACCATTGAATATTCATGTAATTGTCTTAAACAATGTAAATTGTTCCTTAGAAGAAATAGAAGTACGACAATCAAACCTTCAATGGTTGAACATTGCAATTGAGGAACAATATTTCCCGGTAAAAAGGCTGGATATCTCTGCTAATAAAACTGAATATATATCTCCATCAATCCTGCATCATTTACCTTTGTTAGAAGCTCTTCTTCTTCGTGTCAATATGTTGCATGTGATGCAAAACATGGATGATTTCAAGATTTTGTTTATTGGATCGAAACATTTAAAGTACCTTGCATACCTTCCAGCTGACATGTTTCGTCACAATACGGACCTTTTGTATCTTCATGTACACGATAACATGATGGTATATTTTACTGTAGAATTACGCGGTGCAACTCACTTCAACTATTTGCGAGTGGATTCAAATAAGCTAAAGGAACTGACACCGAAAACAAGAAGAGATCTTGATTTTATATCTGCAAAAAAGAGTGTATTTCTCACCCCTTTCAATTTTACACGTTATCAATCGAGAACCTGAGTCGTTGATGCATTATTTGGTAATCACGATCTGACATATGTTCAGAAAGAAATGTTAGAATCCTACAAATATATTTTGAAAAGTGGCAAAAGTTTACTTCCAGAATCATTTCAAAATTCTACATATTTTTCATTGACCGTAAATATTTCTGACAATCCATTTGCATGTAGGTGTGAATCGATGGGGTTTGTTCATTGGATAGCTTCAACAGAACTGCGATTCGTCGACAATTACGTCAAGTTTTGCTACTTCTTTGAAGAAATGTTACAGCTTCAGAAAAATGCAGTTGAACATATATCTACTCAATGTACACTGAAGCTAAAAATTGCAATTATATGTTTGTCAATTTTATCCGCTGGAGCTGTTCTAGTTACTGTTTTTGTTTCATGTCGACGTCGCCTCATGAAAGAGTGACTTGCAAAATATTTTGATGAGGTTCAGAGAAAATTGCAGGCTGAGGAAGATTCAATGCTTATAGTGTTTGTTTCTTATAGTAGCCTAGATGCAGAAGTAGCAGAGAAACACATTCTGCCAACCTTGGCAGACTTTTTAAATGTTAAATTTGGCAAGGAGAAGCAGGTCATAGGCACAGGACATGCAGACTTTGTCCCAGGGAGATTAATACTAGAGGAAATACATAGATTATTGAAGGGTGTGCTGTAGTGGTGTTGGTGGTGTCCAAAAGATTCCTCCAAAGTTCATGGTGCAACGAAGAATGTTTGATCGCCAAAAGACTTAAGAAGCCAATTGTTATCTTGGTTGAGAATAAAAAAGAAATACCACATTGTTCCCGTGTCATAAAGGATATTCTCAACACGCACACAAGGGTGACCTGGTCTGCAGAAAATGGTGATTTTAAGATCACTCCAAACTGGGAAAAAATTACACAGGGTATATTGGAGAGTGTTGTTCAAACTCAGTACAAGGAGATCAAGGAGAAAAGAGCAAATAATAAATTTAATGTAGTTATCTGATGCTTCCTACGAGTTGTTTCTTTACACAACACAAGTCTGCTATATAGTCTGTACGGTTAGCTAATATCTACATGTGGATTATATTCAGGCGTCGCGTATTAAATATGTGCGCCTTTCATGCAGGGACGCGATTAAAACTGGCATGAAGTTTGTTGCCAGGCTCAACTTTTTAAAATGTGAATCAAAACTATAATAGCATTTGAAAATAGAAAATTGTAACATTGTATCAAATGTGTAGTGTCCCATCAAAGATGAATCATGTTGATAACCGAATCTTCGTGGATTCTCACAGTCACTTCCTCGCCACTGTACAAGTCGTACACAATGATTCTGCCTGTATTCATGCATGCCTTCATGGCAATAAAGAATAACGCATCCTACACCGTTGTAGATGCCAATCTGATTCTCTGAGAATTGTTATATACAGTTATGTTAAAGTTTTGATATGACATGTACGTGTTGAGACAGTCAGGAACTTACGCAATGGTTCTTGGAAATTAGGTAGCTAATAAATGCAGGACACGTAGTGGTTAGTATCAAACCTACATTGGACAAGTAGTGTCTAGTACCAGACCTGCATTGGACAAGTAGTGTCTAGTACCAGACCTACATTGGACGATCCAATACTATAGGCAAGTAACTATATTTGTCATCGGATTGACTGATGTTTGGCCATTCTAACTTAAGCTATTTTAAAATTTAGTCTGGCAATAGGAGGACTAGGGCGTCAAGATTTGTGGAGTGCCAAAAACGAAGTACACTGTCAGGTTATTAATTCATCATCATTAGATATGTAGACTAAATAATGAAATAATAAATTATCAAAACGAAGGTGCATTAATACTAATGAACAGTTTATAACAAGCGATGCCTCGAAGGGGTTGTGGGTGCAAGGTGGAAGGTTCGCCTACGGCGCCAAATACCCTTGTACCGGTACTGGATATACGTTTGTTGTCTTTACATTTCTTAGAGACAAACATATTAAGTTTATACGGTAGGTCAATCTGTCTGAACTGAACTTTGACAGTTTCTGCTAAGCCTGCAAGCCAACACTTTGAACCTGTAACGTCTTTTGGACATGTACAGGTATATCGTCTACATCTCCATTTAAAGGAAACATTATTTTAGAACGTTCATTCGTACGGATCATTAATTTTCATTCTTTTACGCAACGTTTTTTTGTTTTTTTTTAATTTCGTTTTAATTGGCTTGTAATTTTTCAAATGTTCATTTGTGATGTTGCAACCGAAATTATTGTATTTTGTTGATACTGTGAACTGTTATTGTATTTTATACCCCTGTGAATCAAAACATGTTGGGTAATCCTTCCAAAGAATTCATTATATTTTCTATTACAGAATTTAAATACTTTTCAGGGTCAGTTTCTGATGTCTTTTAGGTGCAAAAATATTCGAGACTCCTTTGCAATGCAAATTTAGTGAAACCAGTATGATATCTGGCAACGTTGACTTAGTTGCCATATCAACAATTATTTCCCTTTTAATGTACTCGTAAACGAAACAAAGTTCTTTGCAGTACGTTTCCTTCAGAGAATTTACCATTTTATCAGATTTCATTGCAACGTATCGCACACATATTCTACAGTTCATGATTCTGTACCTTCTATTGCTTCAAATGCTGTCTCCATAGTAATGGTAAGTCTAACGTCCGGAGGACAAACAACATGATAAATAGGCGATGAGTTGTATATATTAGTAAATCAAGTCATTATTTATTGTCTGGTCTTCCTCTAAACAATAAACAGTACAAATTCTGTACCAGATTAATGTGCATTTGCAGTTCTTGATGTTTTCTTGCTCTATTTTATTTGATCCATCTACGCTAGTAGCAAAAAATCTGTAGTCATGAAAATCTTATAATCATTGAAATCAAAATAGTATAACTGCTATAAGAATGTGTTATGCCTGTAATCAACATTCTTCACAATTGTTTACCACTGAACTGTTAGAATCCAACCTTTACATCCCTTACTTCGAACGAAAAGAAGAGTATGGAGTATGTTTACCACAATTATGTCGGATTTGGAGGTTTAATACAATGAAGATTTTTATGCTGTTTGTAAGGAGCTGTATGTTTTCCATGCATTACAATTCTATTTATTGAGCTAACGTTAAAGATATATTATGTCAGCATGAACACTAACCCCCGCTGCAATGACAAAAGAATGCATGCACAAAGGTGAGATCTGTATCACAAGGATAGTAAAAATTGCTAGATTCATGATGCTTAAGTTTCTCTAAAACAGCGTTAGGATGAATAAAAATGTAGGCCTCACCCAATACTGAATAAAAATAAAAATCTTGTTCTCTTAATATTTTATTTAAGTAATCGAGCGACTCATTCGCTTTCTTTTATTTTTGCATGGAATAATTACTGCCTCAGTCTCTCTTCATTAGCTCCATTAGGATCAAGCAACCTGAGATAATACTTTCTGAAGTGCAAGTAAAAAGACTTCGAAAACTCATGGATCTTCCAGCGCCACTGCCATGCTGCCTAGGAGACATTTGTTCAATACGATCAAAAATAAATGAATATTGGTAACGCTAGCCGTCATTTTGTTTGCAACGTGCTAAGAAACATAGAGAAGTTTTATCTTGTACCACAGAAATGATGTACTATAGTGTGACCCCACACTACATTTTCAGCACCGTCTATACATATGTCTAGACTTGTGCACACAATATGAACCAGAATTGTACAGAGGATTGGCGATGCGCATACATCATCAGTACACAAAAATGGAATTTTCCCGTCGGCAAGAAAATCCACATAGCCACGTCTTTCCGGATACGATAGTAATGTTTGCGCAAGCTTTGGTTCAACATAGCCAGTGGTATCATCCATGTGTTTGCAATCGTATATGCATGCACGCAAATCGGCCGATGTATGTGCACATACGCTGGAAGCTTCCTCACAAGGTTTTCCGCTTTCTAACTGCCGGAATGCGAGACGGCGAAAGTACATTCATCTGTTCTAGATATAAAAGCCAATAGATTTCGCATTTCGCCTATTCTGCTGGTATATACCTTTGTAAATATATATTTCAAAATATATATATTCGAGTTGGTAGATTCCGATCATAGACTTACCTATTCGACACCAAATATAGAAACCATATAGTAGCCGAGTGTAAAAACCGCATAGGGACCGATGCAGTACAAATTCAGTTGTACTAGTAAATACTGGAAATATTCCAAATGAGCATTTGCTAAGATTTTCAAAAGCCAGGAAAACTGGAAAATACAGGAAACATTTAGGGTTGGACAAGCAGTATAGGATACCAATTCGATCAATGCGATCTAATGCCCGACCACATACAAGAAATACCGAGCCTCCCAGGAAACGTTTCTGCAGAGGAGGCAAGAAAGAAATTTGACATATGGACTATCCGCCTCTATAGAATATAGCTCTCGGTGCCAATGCATAATATGACCGCAGGCAGGACCAACCTAAAACTTGCCCTATCTCCAAGAGCGCCCGTCCCTTCTAGATCCGAAATAGTCCTACATGAGGTAGCCCTTACAACTCCAGTTGAAACATCATTTTTAGGTCTTGATCCGGCCTCTCCTACAGCCGCTAGCAACCGACTTGGTAATATGTAAGCTAGGCGTGGTGGCACAAACTCTGAAATGAATAACTCTGTCCCAAGTGCAAACCGCGGACGAAGTGAAGCGAATAGGCCTTTTCCAAGCTGAAAGCGCGAAGGAGCAGCAAGAAAAGGAGATAGACACTGAGCACGCCATAGTAGACATGCCATGCAATGGGAGCTATTTATGGTGAGCGAGATCCTGGGCGGCTGCCAAAACGATACAAGTGAGGCTGTGTTAAGGAAAAAAATAACAGAAGACTATGCAGAAATGGCGGAGGAAAACTCAAATCATGAATACGACAACCTGCAATATGGTAAACTAACAGCTGCGTTCAAATGTTGCCATACCATAATTTCTTTTCCCAAATTAAAATTACTCAAGGTGTCCAAACAATCTCTTAGTTTGTGCTGCGAGCATTCGCCGTAATACATGCTGGCAATCTTTTCCACGCCCCTCAACTTGCCATTCACGTTTTCACTAAAGCGCACTTTTTATTAAAGCATCCACGTTTCCGGCGGATATATACTTCATATTTATATATATATATATATACTATATATATATATATATATATATATACTGCTATATATATATATATATATATATATATATTGCATAGAGTGTCGCTTGGAAAAGCCCGCAGGATCAGCTCGTTGAGAAGAGTGTCGCTAGGTGCCTGCTATAGTAAGTTACAGGATCTTATGCTTCTGGGTACGTTGGCAGACAAAACTTTCAAATTCGTCAAAATTATTCCAAACGTATTCCAAGCATATTAGGCTGTCACGATTTTGGCTCGGCTACATCGATGGCAGTACACAAAACTTCTAGAAATATGGGCTTTCGCCTTGTAAAGACTGTCGGCCATCAGCTTCTTGTAAAGTGCCCTCATGGAGGTCGTGAAATCGCACAGGAAATTTTTCATTGTATGAGGAAAAAAATACTTGTTTGTTACTTGGTCCGTAACTTCTGTTCCACATATAGTTCTGAATGCAGGGTCTATATAGTACCTGTATCGACTTATGTGAACTGATTCGGAGACGGTGCTCTATCTAGGACATTTTCCTGGCTATGCCTTGAAAGGTAGCAGCAACTTCCGTTGGAACGTGGGGATGTATTTCAGGAACACAATACAAGCCAGATGCAAAGTCTTTACAGCACAAGTACAAAACTTATGTTCCCTCTGAGGCCAATTTTCTGCAGTGAAGGCCAGTTTGGTACTGGCTCGTTCTGCTTGTACAAAATATGGCGAACAGCGGATTCAAGGAAATTGTAGACCAGTGCGGCGGACGCAGCACGATGGCCGGCTGGCAGCATAATTTCTTGGGCAGTAGAGCACCTACGGTTCCGATTGTAATCGACTCTGACATTAGAGAACCAAAGGAATGCAAAGTGCAAGAACAAACGAAAACACTATTCTAGGTATCCAACAAACTCCTTATTATGTCCAAAGGCGAAGAACGGGACCAGGTGGGGAGTCTTTCCAGTGACTTCGAATAGCGCGGCGAACATGCATGAGACATCGAAGACATCTTTAAGGCTGAGGCATAAAACACTAACTAGCTGCAAATATTGAGCAAATGTTCGAACAGGCAAAGCAATAGACAATTCGAGCAATCGCGGAACCATTGACTTATCAGTTCTGCAAATCCACCTATCTGCCCTGGTTACCTAAATTTAGCATATTGTTTGCCTACCAGACCGCAGTATGACAAAAAAAAAAATGTCCCCGCGAAGAACCACAGGTGCTCGACGCGAGCTTGATGTTAAGAAAAAAACAATAATCTGAAGGAAAAAAATCATACAGTGTGACAAAATTACCTGAGATTACCCCCATGACCCGTTCTGACATGGGACCCTCTCTATCATACTATATAAGAGAGAAGGTCAGTAACTTCCTAATACTTCGTTCCACCCATGACCCTCGATTTCCTTCTGCTATTTCTGTCTTTAAAGGCATACGACCATATTCTATGGCTTGTTTTAATCCTGAGATATTTTTCTATCCATCAAGCCAACATTGGCTATTCTGCGTTGCACCAAACTGAAGTTACGGGCTCCGAAACGTGCGAATTTTGTCTGGGTGGACAGTATTACGCTCAGGTGACAACCGGTGAAAAGAGCTACATATACCATGTTTGCGCCTCTACGATACATCCCTTCTTCAATTACAGAACAGTGGTAGATGCAAAAGTAAGTTTTTACTTACCATTAACTCGATTCAACGTTAGGAATCCTGTTCCATGGAAGAATTAGACATTGTCTTCTTCACTACACATACATCCCATACAAGCGACACTCAGTTTGAAAACATGTACACTGTGCGGCACACACGTCAACGGCGAAATATGATTGGCTCAAAAGGTTACACTTAAATAACATCCATGCACCGTCACCGTTTCACGATGTAGACTATTTTTTACCCCGGCAAAAATAGGTATTAACATGATCTCATTGTGTTATAAATAATTTGAATGAGTTAAATTAATTATAGTATACATTAAAGTATTGCAGATACTCATCTGTATAATTTAATTTATGATTCTGTCCTTGTACTGCCTTTGGTAACATCATATGTAACACTGATATTAACATTTGTTCCATTTACCGATATTATTATTATATACCTGGGGTGTATTATATATATATATATATATATATATATATATATATATATATATATATATATATATATGTGTGTGTGTGTGTGTGTGTGTGTGTGTGTGTGTGGTGTTCGTGATGAGGATCGTGTTTTAGTATTAGAATATCAATCGGAGTTTTCGGCACTTTTCGACTTGCACTCTTTTGGCATATCGCGGGAATGCAACAGGCCTTAAAACAGGTTACAATTCTTGAACAACGTTTCTCAGTGAATAATTGCATACATTTTTTTTGCGTGTACTATATCTTTGGTTGTGGTTTGCAAAATTGTATATTGGGTTTTCTTTACACAATAGTTTTTTCTGTGACGTATGATTATAGATGCTTTCTGACTAGGTCGCTAGCAGACGATCTTCTGCCAGCTTCTTTATGTTGCCACCAAATTTGGTCATTTTAAACAAGGCAGAGTGAGGCACAGTAAACTTTTAAATTAAAAAAGATAGATATTAATGGATAGCACGATTGGCGTTACGTATATGAGTGTACGTTTTCTTTATAGTTTCTTGAGATACAAGATTCTTATTTTCCAAACACTATATAATATCAACAGTAAATCTCTCAGAATACCATTAATATGGCTGCCGATTACATCATTCTTAATATATCTTTAGTCAGTTTAGCTGAACCTGACAAGTGATTGCAATATTATGAGAATAAGCTACAATAACTAGAAGCGACAGACTTTTAGTTAGTTTGGAATTGCTATGAATAGAATAGTTACTTGAGCATAATTGTCTAACTCACTGACTCAACTGCATATAGTTGAGCTTTACATATATTGATATATTTTGTTCGAAACACTGTATTATAGTTTGATACATTTTAAATGAAAAGTATTCTTTTGAACTGAATGTTCTTGGCATTTTATTAATCTGAAACGACATTTCCAAACGCTTCTCCTTGGACTTCTTTATGATAAATGTTTATTGTCACTCTATTCAACCATAATGGGATGTGGTTGAATCATTTACAAGAAAATTACTCATCTTGCATGTTGCATGTTTTCAATTAACATGCTTATGTTCCATGTTTTACACTTTATCATTAAAAAAAAATAATACTTGTAAGAAGCCCTCAACCATGTTTAATTTAAAGCAAAATGAGGCATTTTGTCTCATTAAAAAGGGCCATAATGTGTACATTGGAGGGCAGGCAGGTACTAGGAAAACCTTGTTACAAAAATGTGTGAAATACTTAAGAGGGGAAGGCAAAATTGTATATTTAACATGTACAACTGGCATTGCATGCACCAATTATCCTTCCAGCATTGGTGCAGAGACAATACACAGGTGGTCTGGAATTGGAGACGGGAGACTAACATGTAAGGAAATACGTAATTTCATTACAACTAATAGCAACATGAAAATCACTTATGAGAAAATAGAATCTGCTGATGTTTTGAGAGTAGATGAAGTCTCCATGTTGAGTAAGCGACTTTTTGAGCACTTGGAATCTATTTGTTCCTTAAAGGACCCATCAAAATTATTTGGTGGGATGCAGGTTATTTTTTGTGGAGATTTTTTACAGTTGCCACCTGTGAGGAACACCTTGTATGATGATGATGGTAGTTATTGTTTTGAATCAGATTTGTTTGATATGGTATTTTCACACAGAGTATTTTTAAAAGATGTTGTGAGGCAATCTCAACACGAGTTAGTCAATGCTATCACTGAATTATCTGGAGTCAGAAAACAAATTAGTGATGACACCATTTCACTAATGGATCAGTTGTCTAGACCGCTGGCAGATGATGGGATTTCTAGTCTTAAACTTGTTGCTACCAATCATATGGCAGATGCTTACAACCGAGATCAGATATTGAAAATGGAAGGAGATTTATTTGAATATGTTGCTCAGGATGCTGGTGAGAAAAAATACATCTCCGCCATATTGGCTCCACAGAGGCTTTAGTTGAAAAAGAACTGCCCTGTAGTTTTGATACAAAACATATGACACCCTAGTGAATGGTTCACAGGGTAAAGTA
>JAECUM010038222.1:0-24702 GCA_016617855.1 Megalonaias nervosa
ACGAAGTTTTTTGGTCGTCTTATATCATATTGTTGATCCTCTGGAAAATTAAAAGTATCTTTTACAAACATCATTGATGGACCAGCTGATCTTGAGTAATCATCACTATATCGCGCAAGACCAAGTATCGTCGTGGCAACGTCAACATCATTATAGATTGATTCAATATTTTTTCCATCAATCATGTATATGGCGCTTTTGAAAAAAGCCATAACACCGTTGTTAACAAAACCAACACTAACATCAGCTGCGTATGGAGTATTATTAGCTCGCAAAATTTCACCTTCAACCTCGATAAATGCTTCGGCGGGTAAGAAGTATCTGCTTGTATCCTGAACTTGCAGCTCAATTTGTCCTCCACGCTGATATGGCTCTCGTGCGTCATAAGAATAATATTGATAATCGTGCACAGATTCATCTTTTAAAACTGGTGCATCCATGTCAAACGCGGGATCAGATATGCGCTTGAACATCTTTATTATTATCGTCTTCGTCTAACACGAAGACCGCTTCCTGCTATCAGAGTAGCGGTTATATTTTTTTCTTTTTCTAACCCAACATTAGTGTTGGTAGCCAACTCTGCTAATTTTTTATTAGCAGCTTGATTTATTATTTTACTGACATTTGCGGGCATCACTTCAGTGCTGGCCAGTTTTACTGGTTGAGGTTTTCGTCGTATTAATCGCGCTAGTCTATCCTTGATCGCTGAGAATGTTTTGCTAGCAACATCACCAACAGCGCCAATACCTTTTTCACGAACAACGTCAATAGCTTTCATTGATAGTTGCTTTGCAAGCGGTATTGCTTTTGGGGCTATCCTTCTAAATAGACCTTGAACAACATCACCTAGTCCATCTCCGTAGGTCGTTTTGTATACTGGTAATCGTGAATTTATTACCCTGACCATGGTTGGTCTATGAGTATTATGTATGATTATATTATTATTAAGTGATTTTATCACTAATTGCATCTAATTACATACTTAGTCACTATGATAATCATCGGCGATTTCATTAATGAGGGACCGATATACACCAATATCCATAACACCACCTGTAAATAATCGTTTACAAATATCAGCTGCTTCATTAATGATTTCTGGGGAATTATTACCAGTCGTTTTCCTCCAATAAGAATTTCTAGTCGATCAACATCAGCAAGGACGTTATTGGGACAAGTAATAAAGCCATTTCCTAAACCACTTCCAGTTACGCCAGGGGGATCTTGATATTCTTCCTCTGTCGTTCTGACGGGTTGTCGTGGTGACTTCAATCGTTTCATTATTTCTTGTCGTTGTTGTTCTCGTTGTTGTAAATCTTGTTGTAGTTGTTGTGATCGTTGTGGTGATGGTAATTCAAATTGTTGTGGTAGTTGTAGTAGTAGTCGTGGTGATCGTTGTGGTGATGGTAATAGTCGTTTACCTTGTTTAGTTTTTTCGATATGTTTATATACAGCCTCATCAAATTCATTAAAATTAACAATATCTTCATTAAATCTAATTTCTGGAATACCAGTAGCAACGCGATATACATCCTTGATCTAATTGGAAGAGCTTGGAGATTTAACATGTTCTGGTTTTACATATTTTTGTCTTTCATAATATCCATACGCGGCAATATCAAGTAATTGCTTTGGGTCCTTGATAGCATCAATACCTTCAGGTGTAAATTTATCTATTATCTTAATTCTGGTTCTTGGTGGTTGTGGTTGAGCCCCAGGTTGAGCTGCTTGAATACGGCCAGCAATATCAACAGGTAATGTTTCAAGAGCTTTCTGTGTTGCCTCAGTTTCTATAACAATTTTCTTTGTTGGTTCGACAATCGGTTTAAATAATTGTTCTGCACCTTCTGCAAATTCCACTTGAGACTCCTGACGAGCTTGTAGTTGTTGTTTAACTAAATCACGGACGGGTAAATATTTTTTGATTGCCTCTAGTCGCTCTCGAGCTAATCTAGCTCAGTGTGGTTCTCCAATCATTATTGATAATATTTATAATGGCTGTTTAATTACAGCAGCAGAGATAAAGAGTCAGAGATAAAGTAACGAGATAAGCTAACCCAATTAGAGAAATCTCATGGTCAGTTAGAGATTGTGGTTTAATGTTATTGACCTTAAGATTTCCTTTTCGTAGGAAGGCTTATTTTTCATAAATAAGGTCTAGAACAAAAATGGTCTGTTCACCCCCTCTGCTGCTCAGAATCACAGATTTAGTTTAAAAATGTTCCTATCTTGGAATTTATTTTAAAAGTACATAGTGTACATATATTTTATTTAAACCAATAGAATCGGTCTAAGAGACCATTACAAAATTTTGATAGTCGAGTTAGGTATTGTGGTTTTAAGTTATATCGGTGGTCAAAGGATCATATTAGGTTATCAATAATATTATCGAGTCGAGATTTCAAGCCAAATTGAAATCTCTTACTAAATGGCAACACATAACAGCCCTAAAAAGGGCTGAGGTTACACCTCAGAAAACGGGTACAGGAACGGCTGTATGTTTTTTGGAGGGCAAAAGCTATCCCTTTTCCGTCCCTTTGTATCCATCGATACCGCATAGGTCTCCCAGGACAAAGAGTTTCCATTGATGGTGTTTTGGAATTGGTTGATGCTGCACTCAGTGGAATTGTAGAAGCTCGTTGATCAGCATCGCCAGGATTGGAATTGGGCAGTCGTAATGTTTATGATTGAGTCTTTTGCATCTTCAAATTTCGTAATGGACTTTTCCCCAATGATCCATCATAGTAGATTTTTTGGTGGGTCTCTATTATTGTTTGGAGTGCATCAGTATAATAGGTGGATGCATCAGCATTTTGTAGTAGGTAAGTAAGTCACCATTCGTCAAATTGGTCGGCCACATAATTAATCACGTCAGTTTGATGAGGTGTAACTGTGTCCATCTTAGTGTGACCGCTTCTTGTTTTGGGTTTGTATCTTTTGTGTCTTTTGTGGGTTTTTTTTTTGGTAGCTGTTGCCTGTTGTTTACTTTTAGGTTTGGTACCAGTAGCTGACGTCTTGGTTACATTTGCATCTGTTGTAGGTGTAGTAGTAGTTTTTGTTGTTGTTGTTGCTGTTGTGAGTTTCCCCAGGATTGGTCGGTTTACTTTCAGCCATTTTCCCACTTGGTGATTTAGGTAGTGCTGCCGTAGAGGGTATCAATGCCACTACTACTGGAGTTGACTTTGGACTCGTATTCACTTGCTGTATTATTAATGGTAATGCTGCTGCTACCGATCTTCTTATGTTAGGTGATGTCTTTAATTCCTGCGGTACTGGTATTGTTAGGGAAATTTTTCCCTCATTCTGGGTGTCCTCTATTGCCATTGACTCCGTTTCACCCCATTGTTGACGAGTGTTCACATCCGTGCCCCTCACTTGAACCTCTTTTCCATTTCTGGTTAAGATTTCATCTGATCTTCCTATATCTGATGGAATAATTGAAGGTGATTTTGTGGTAATTGAATTTAACCTCATTCCGGGAGTGCGTGTCATTGTAGTGCCGACACTGGGAGTCACATGTGGTTGCGTAGTTGTAATTTGCAATTGTAGGTTTTACTCCCTCTTTGATGCCTCATTTTGTCTTCTTTGTGTCGGTCTTCTTGGGGGCGCGTTTCTCCAATTACTTCTATTGGCACCTCTCCAGTTATTTCTACTATCTTCTTCCCATATCAGCAAAAGCGTAGAACGCTTTGCTTGAGCCCGGAGGCTCCATCCTGTAGTGATTTGGAGGTTTAACCCCTTATCGCATTCAACGCTTGTTGTGGGAAAACTTCCATCTCTGACTTTCCTTACTGCTGCTTAGTACTTCTCGCTTGTATGTTAGTCGACGACTCCGGTGCGATTGACTGACTGACTGACTGATTTAAGTCGCATATGCATACAAGTGCTTGCGCGACTGGTTACTGCTCGATGGTCGAGCTTTTTAATTGTTGGCAAACGCTACTATTTATATACATTAAGCACGGACGTGAAGGAAAACATTCCCTCTCACCAACTACATATATCACATACCAAACAATCTACAAATATAATATTTCTAACCTAAAATAAACTCTTTTTTTACACTTTCTATACAAACCAACACACTAATACCAACAAAACCACTATATTTTCTACCATTACATAGTGGAGAAAGAAAGTTTTAATTTAGAAAACACACCATCACCTACAGTCACACTAGCAAAGGAGTCAGTGTTTATAGTTACGCTACGTCACTTTCACACAAAATAAACATTCATTCGAGTAGGGACATGGGTTTTTTATGGGAAAAAAGACACACACACACATACACACACTAATTAGCAAAGTAGTCGGTTTTGAGAGTTACACTACTCCTCTTTCACACAAAACAAACACTCATGAGTGTAGGGACACGGGGTTTGTTAAGGGAAAGACACACACAGACACACACACACACACACACACACACACACACAAACAAACACTATATATTTTTGGCAAATTGATCAGTCTCTTTTCTAGAGATCTGGTTTGTAATGAGAAGGGCTGTTTTCTTTTTTTAAACTCCAACTGAAACTGGTTAATGATTACATCACCCAGGTCTGGTCCCACACACGCAGCGCCTACCCCAATCTTGCTCCCGTTTTATGCGTGTGGTTGGGAGTGCGGAGAAAGCTTGATTGGCTTCACTATCCCATTCCTCAGTTTGTGGGATAGGGAATATGTCTCTCCTTTGTCTATTCCAGACCCTTGGATGTTGAGGTTTCTGCGGCTCCCACTTTTGCCGCTGCTTCTCCAACTCTTCGTCCCAGTTCTCTATCTGGGGGAGAGCGGCTCTCGGTACTGGTACTGTTGGTGGTACTTGGCATTGTGGAGGTGACGGTGTCCTCACTGCAGGCTTTACCTCACGCGTTTGCCTTAGTATGAGGTGAGACAAGATTGGCCTTCCCTTTTCCTTCTCCTCTTCTATCTTCTTCTTCTCCTTCCCCTCCTCTTTTATTCTTGCTTCTTACGGGATCGCCTCCATGGCCAACTCGTCAGAAAGCGACGGGCATACTCCAGGCGCATTTGGAGTTCTATCAATTTGGAAATTCTACTCATGTTGTATGTTAACTAGTCAACAATGGGTAGCCAGACTGACGAACGCTTCACATTATATACCTGAAGCACGGACGTGAAGGAAAACACCCTTTCACAAAATCTAACAATACCCACACCACAATCAAAAACATGGAACGCGCAGACCTAAAAGGGACACTCATGTCCACTTTTTACCTACAAGCACACTTTATTACCACTCATACATGCAATCCTAAAACAAACATACTCACTATACTACAAAGTCGGAGAAACCAAGTTTTTATAGACTCATACATACTAACAACCCTAAAACAAACACACTCACTATCTAACACGCCAGGGAAACGAAGAGTTTATAGGCACACTTCTTCTATCTCTTGACTTACAATCACATTCACGGACCAACACACAAATACAGACAAATTTGGCAATAGAGTAGTATGTCTTTTCTAGAGATTTAGGGTAGCGCTGAAAAGGGCTGTTTTATTTGTTAAGAGTTTTGGCAATCTCTCTTAACGTCTTGCATTGCGTCCCCGTCTCGCTACAGGCTTTCCCACAGGATATGGCCTGCTTCTTCGGAAGGAGAAGGAGAACTCCTTGGTGTCCACTCTACAGTCGACAAATCCTTGATGTTGTTGTTGTTACTGCTGCTGTTGCTGCTTCTGAAGTCTGTACTTCTCGGCCCACTCTTTTTGCTTCTTTTTATATCTTCTCTGAAGACCTCGTCTATTAGGCCTTGTTCCAATTTAAGCATCCTGACATTTTCTCTTTCTTCAGGTTTTGGCATCAGGTTTTGCCTGACACGATGTAAATGTACGTGGGCTTCGTGCAGCTTAGCTTGTTTTGAAGACATCTTAACGAGATGACGAGTCAACAATGAATGGCCAGACTGGAGACCGCACGGTTTATATGTCTCAATCGCGGACGCGATAGGAAACATCCCTCGGGTTTTTTTTTTTGTAGGAACGCTATAGCTCATCTAATGTAGAGGGATAGAGAGATGTGAAAAAGCATATATATTTACAAAACATTTTAAAACAAACCAAACACCCTTCTTCAAAATACAACATTTTTATCCAACCAGCAAACAACCAACAAATAAATAACATCAACATTTTTTTTCAAACATCAACTTATTGACAGGGTTGACAACATTGTGAAGTCATGTTAGGCTTACACTGATGGAGGTCATGAGGCCATTGATGCACACTACGTTTCCTGGCTAAAGAAAAGAGATATCCATAACGGTCAAAACACCATCTATTTAATTTATGATCGTTTCCAGAAGAGTCACGATTAAAATAAGTCACTAAATGTTCTAAGGGATATTCAAGACTGCGTTGATGAAGAAAATACACACAATATTGTTCACACAGTGGAATTTGTGCCTTGCAACTTCACATTATTGAATCGTGTCGTCTGGGCATTTCTTCTCATAAAGTCGATGATGTCGTCATCCAAAGGTTGTTATCCATACGCATCAAAATACCCCACACAGGCATCGAAAGGTAGACGGGTACCCAATGTCTTCCTTGCAGATGACTGTTGTCCGTGTTGATGACATAAGCTTGTTGGTCTTTAGGTTTGCGATGAGACAGTTCATCTTTAGCGCACACGACAGGATTCCAAGAACCAGTGTACGAACTGTTTTTCACAAGCTAATAAAGTTCCCAGGTATCCATTTTATGTTTGTCTTTTTCACAGGTGATAATAAGTCATCAATTCAATCCTGACTTTTTGCTTTGATATCTCTGTCAAGTAAACGGTTCTTCGCTTCGTCTCCGTACCCTGTGCCAAGAGAGATTCGATGCGACGGATCTCCAGAGACGTCAACGGAGGGGAGGAATGGTCACGCAAGTCTTTATACCACTGATGCTACACTGCTTCTTCCGAGATGAGACCCCAAGCTTCATCCAGATAACCTTCCAAATTTTCTTCTTGCTTCATCATCAGGCATTTATCGTGATGATTTTGACTGCGATGATCTTTATGAAATCCCCAACAATGTTTCTGGCTCAGCTCTGTAATTTTTCAAGTCAGGTTCCATGATATCTTTGCATTCCATTTCCAAAGAAGCTCCACCATTTAAAGAGGGATAAGTCTTCCATAGCTTCTAATAGTCTAGAATGACTTCTCTCAAACTGTTGATTTCAAGAATGTTGTCGAATTCGGCATACAAGATGACATTCGCCGTCTCGGTTAGAGCTTCTGCAAACTAAAGTTCCACACGCAGTTGACCGGATTTTATAGGGTGGAAATGTTCCTCGTCGTTGCTTTGGTCTGGAGTGAAATCAAAGGCCCACAAAGCGTAGCCTCCTGTATAATCATCGTACGAAATGCCGTGGATGCTGTTGGTCCCTAACTATCACGTGGCTTCGTACAGGGAGAAGTACGATCTCAAGTAATTCTTCTTGGTAAAGTTATGTTCGAAGGGTCTGGTACGCAAGGTTTTGCCATCTCGACTGACTTCGATCTTGGACACTCTGTAGTGCTTAAACGGGAAAGGATTTACAGTGACGGTTCCGTTGAGGGTTTCGTTGCTGACGATACAAATGAGTAAACGTTTGGGTAACTGTCCGTGGACAGATGATCTTCGATCTTGGATCGGAGTCAAGCAGCAATGGCGAAGGTTTTCACTTCCGTGCGTCGTATCGGATACTTGGCGGTCGTTCTGATCAAAGTGTGACTTATGTCGTTTCCCACTTTAGGTAACACGTCCACGCGTCGCACGTAGAGTCTGGTTTCTTGGATGATGGTTTTGTACTCGTTGGCATTGGCCATCAAATGGAAAACGGTAGTATTGCGATTCAGTCTCAGGCGGATATCCACTCCGTTCAGCAAATACCTTTCTTGCAACCACATGTCCAAATGCAAACGATCCATCAGTTCTAAACTAGGTCCTTCCTGGATTTTCTTTCGACGGTCGTTAAAACTCACATTGTGAGGAGCGTCAGCTGCTGTCACGGCTGTGTCGTTAAACTTCTCCTCGCTCGCTGTGTCAGGTTTCCATACTACGCAAGCATACAGATGAGTGTTCTTGACATCTTTTCCGTACGTCAAGAGATTTTCCAGGTACGCTCGGTAAGGGTAAGTATCAATGTTTCTGGTGACCGGTTTGTTATTCAAGTACAAATCCACTTCCCTGAACAAGGAATGTATGAAATTGTTGACGGGAGCTACTCTAGCCTCGGCTCCCGAAACGGTGTCGTCCGTTTTGATCACTTTGACTTTCAGGTACAAGTAACTTGTAATTCAGATCGATGTAATCTTCGGGCTGCCCTTTGATTTCAAATTCGATTGCAGGCTGATTTCGTCAAAGAGGAGACGGGATGAAATTCTACCCATTGGGATTCTTGCATCTTCATCGTAGTTGGTGGCATGGCAAACAGATCCAGTTCCGACTTGGAACATTCGGAAGAATCTCGGTGCATCATTTTTCTGTTTAATAATCAAAAAACGTCTAATTCTCGGACGGTTTCTCTTTTCTTTATCTTTGTAGGCCTGTGTGTGTGAATTTCTCTGGAGGGGTGTCTTCGTCGTCTCTTTCTGCCTTGTCTTTGCTGTGGTGTCAGGGAAGCAGGAATGCCTGGCTCGGCAGTGTCCAATGCAATTATAGGAGTTTCTCGTCGGCCCAAAATGTCTTTCTAGTTTGAAGCAATACCTTTTAGCCTGCTCTCAAGAAAGCTTCTTTTGGATTTTGTTTGTCGATGATGACATTTTGGAGAAATTATTTTCCGTGCCTCGAAACGGCATCTTTCAAGGGGTGCAATCCTCGTGTCACCATCGGTTTCAAAACGGGGGCTACAGAACGACATGCAGGTTTCAGTATATCTCCTTAACCATGTCCTCGCTGTCGAGCGACTCCTCGGCACACAGGATACATGACTTACAAGTCGTTAGAGAATCGTTTTCGAAAATAGAGTTTCACCGTGACTTTCACTTTGGAGAATAGCACGCTTTGTCCCAGATCTCCTTTTATACCAATGATGACACTGTCGAAATACAATTTACTGACAGGCAAATAATGATGATGTACAAATTCGCGGTGAACGTGATAGGTGTTTCCACCTTCCTCGTCTTTGGTCGTGGCAGAATCCACTTTGAAAAGGAATGACTCGCAGTAACCGTGCGGATGTGTGTCCCACCACGATGTACTCCACCACATCAGAAAACGCCAAGATCAAATTTAATCCTTGGTTCAGTTCTACAGGGTGACGAAAAAACCTCGAAAAATTCAAGTTGTTTGTGATGAGTTGCATGGAACCCTTGACCATCTTGAGGTCTCCGCCGAAAATGTCAAACAATTCAGGTGAAAATGTAATGGACAACGTTTTGTCATCCAAACATTTCATCAACTGGCGACGAGCCACTTTATGGTGCTCGATCGTGACACTTCGTTTCGTTTTTTCCAAGGTTTTACCAAACAACGCGGAGTGGAATATCAAGAACTGTGGAGTATCGGGTGACACTTGTCGTTTCATAGAGGAATCTACAGTTTCGATTTCATTCAAGTATTGTTGCACTTGGTCGTTTAGAACTTCGATCACAAAATTGTTTTGATTTTCAGTGATGTTATTGATTTGTGTAATGTGAATCATTTCCACGAAAGTCACTTTCCAATGGGCTTCATGATCCAGTTGGATGGCCTGAGGCAATTTGGCAGTGAAACAGCACAAAGTAGTGGGGAACCACGTCCATGGAACTATCGCTGGGTAAAGATAAGTAAAACTGGTTATGCATAATTCCAGAGTTCTGCTGTCTGAAGGGTCACTGGAGGTCAGAGGAATGTCCAAAAGTCGGTTGTTGTTATGGTGGTGGTGACTGTTGGGAGGGTGACTGGTGTTGATCGCAAGACTCCCGTTGTTACCGTTAGAGTATTTCAGGGAAGGATTGGGGAGAAGGTAACCGGTGCAACTGCTCAGTAAAATGGTCCACAATTGTTTGTCTCCTTGTTGAAAACTCAGATTGGCAATGGAAGCACCGACGACACAATACACCACAAAGATTTGGCAGATAAAGACGATTTGCGTTTAGGGCACACGTTCTCCACGCCACACCCACAAGGGTTGCTTTTGTAGGTCTTGCAGAGAAGAACTAGGAAAAGGAGTGGTCACTGCAGTAGCTGAGGCTGTGTTGAAGGGCATGATGGTCACTTCTTTTTATAGTCGATGACTTGTGTAGTGTCGATCCAAGATTCAAAACTGGGAGGATATCCTTTCCAATGCACTTTGACTTCTTTGACACGACGCTTTCCCACTTTACGGGTTCTTTGTTCGAGAATGCTTTTGATGTCGTACACGTCGTCTTCTTTTTTGGTCACTGTTGTAACTCGGGCATGTAAAATTTTCTTTTACTCTTCCCCGTTCATGTCTTCCAATTTATAGACTGCAGGATGACGGCCACTCACTCGTCCAGTGACACAAAACAATTCGGTGGTCCAGTTTGGTAAGTAATTTTTGTCGAAAGTGCGTTTGATTTTGCCAATGCGCACCCAATCTCCTGTCGTCAACACTCCACCTTTCTTGGGGTCAGCCACAGTCGGGGACGTACCAAACAGGTGCTTAAAGACGGTCATTTTGTTGTCGGGAGTTACTTCTTGGTGGTGGTGGTGGTGGTGGGGCACAACCGATGCTCCGATGGTAAGATTGGTTGTACGCTTTGACCAGGTGAGCTAAGACGTCGACGTACTAGAGGGTGTGTTGATGCGTAAAATATTTCCACATGCGTTCTTTCAAGGTGCGTTGAAAACGTTCCACAACGCTGGCTTTGGTTTCGGGATTCTCGGTGGTGAAAAGAATGAATGTCTCATTTCTTCAATTCTTTTTAGAAAGCTTGATTCAGAAATTCGGTGTCTTTGTCGGTTTACCATCGAAGAGGGTGACGACCGCTTTGTCTCAGCACCAGTGTTAATGCTCGCACTAACCCAGTGCTCGATTTGGAAGTCAATGGCAAGACCCAGGAATATTTGGAAAAGACGTCGATGACATAAAACAAATATTTGTAGCCATTATTGTAGGTGGCCAAATGAGAGACATCGGCTAAGTCGGCTTGCCATTGATGATCGATGCCGTCCATTCGGGTGCGACTTCTGGAAAATTTTCATCGAATGGTTTTGTATAAGGTGTATGTGGCTTGTTCTTGTAACCATCGTTGCACTTGAGGTAAACGGACACTTTTGAGTCGGGTGTTGGCAGCACGATACAATTTCTGAACTCCTCCGTATCCCGCAGGATGGGATGGATAGTAGTAAATGCTGGCCAATAAATTCTCCATCAGGGCTCTCTCTTCAATAAGTCACTCACTGTTCACTGATGCTACTCTGGCTGGGGTGAGGTAGTGGTTTGGAAACGGCTTTACGTGTCCGACGTGCCACGGGAGTGGAAGTCGAAGTTAGCGGTTGAAGTGGTGATGGTGATGGGATGGCTTTTGTCTTGTTTTCTTTTTTCACTTCTGCTTTCCCTTCTTTCTTTTTCACTTCTGTCGAAGGAGGAATGGACATCATCTTTTTAACCCAAGCTTTGAGTTCTTCTCGTTGAGGAGTGGGGGAAGGGGTCAACAAGGACGCTGCAATCTTACTAGGGATGGGAGCCGTTGACGGCGTTTGAAAGACTTCTCGTGCCATCTCTTCCTGTACCTTCCGTGGGGTTGCGTCTGTCTTGGTCACTGGGGGTGGTGGCGGTGATGGACTTATCATCAGAGCCTTGAAATCTTTCAGGGTCTGTAGAGCTGTTTCGTCTAAAGCTTTCTGGTGAAATAGTTGAAGTCTTTGTAACACTTGTCCGTACCGTTGAGATTTTTCCGTTTCTGACAAATCGCTGCGATCCATCAACGATTGCAATTCGTGTTGTATCTGGGGCATCTCGGTCAGATGAGGATTGGGAGGTAAATGCCGGGTGCCTTGTTCTTGTCAACGATGGTATTTCATCCATCGTTTGCAAGGGACTAAAGATAGCTTTCGTCTTTCCATCAGATTCGATTCCAGAGTACACGTTTGATATCTTTTCACCACAGAGGTCCCTTTTACATTCTTGGTCCTTTTTTAAAATTAACCCATGGGTCCTATCAGGGGGAAAAATCCTCCGAGTTGCACCAACGTCTTTTTCTTTTGACGAATGGTGATTTTCTTTTGAGTCATTTGGCGACGAAGTGTCTATGCTTAGCGAATCGTTCTTTCTGGTGTTGAGATAAAGGTATCGTTCCTTTCAAGACATTCAGACAACATTTGCATACGGTATCGATGACATCTTTGGAGGTGGTTTGAATGAGTTGTTTTCGCATGGGTGGAAAGACTTTGGACAGGACGGACAACACTTCCCAGTGTTTTACTAAACGAAGAGGCAGTCCGTTCCTTTCTTTCCTTTTTGGCCAGAGAGTGGTGGTGGTGTGTACTTGTTTTAGGTGACATCTTTTTTGTTCAGGACCAAAATACACTGAAATCCATCGCTCGACACGCAGCCGTTTATCTTATTTTTTTACTGCTGGTAATAGACCAAGAATGCTTCTGAGAAGCCGTGGTAACAAAACGGGCATTAAAAAATTATCCCCTTTGGTTGCTTCTCTTTTTGGTTGAACGCTTGGGTCTTTTCTTGGGTCGACGTCGATGCTTGGCTAAGCGTTTTTTCGGATGCGTGGTGAAGCGACGAGACGGTCCTTTTCTTTTTCCTATTCCTGTTTTGACAGGAGAACGGCGATGGTGATGGTGTGCACTTCTTTTAGGTGACATCTTTCTGCGTTCAGGAGAACAAAAACACTGGTACCCATCGTCTGGCAGAGGTCTTTTTTTATAGTGGAATGCGTCGCCACTGATTGTCGGTCCTTCGTATCATTTTCATGGCAGGCTTCACTCGACGTTGAGGGGTTCGCAATGAACTAAATCATGACAGTTCTTGCTTGGATAAATCCAGTAAATTCTGTAACATGCCCGATCTCTCTTGGACTTTTCTTTTGGGTGCAGGTACGTTTTTAGCAGATGCTTCAGCAGGTAAAGATGAGGAGGAGGAGGGTGTCACCGCTGACGGAGAAGTTCCTGGAGACACGGGTTTCCATTTTTCATCAAATTAGGCAAAACGTGTATCAAATTGGGTTTTGCTGGCATCACTAGCAATAATGAAGTGGAAGAACCTGAGGAAACTTTAGATGCGGTCACCGTCGCAGGAATGTAAGGTTGCGTCCTGACCGCAGTGCCTCTCTTGCTGCTAAAAGCTGTTTTCTGGGGTCTTTTCCTGGGACTTTTTTTTCTGGGGATGTGACTTGGTCTTGACACCACTACTCTTTTTCTTCTGGGTACGTTTGGGTCGGGGAGTGAGTTTTTTCTTGGGGGAGACTTTTGGGGCGTTAGGATCCCATTTTAAGAGGGAGCGAATGATGACACCTCCTAGAGAACCGCTACCTTCAGGTTTCAAAATGATTTGCTTTTTGGTTTGAGTGTCGATGCGGGAATCTGCCAGTTGCGTCAAGGCTACTTTGTTTCACTCAAACAATTCGTTTGGTTTGATGAGGGATGTGAATGAAACTTTGAAGTAATTGACGTGATGTCACCTTAAACTATCGTAAGACTTCTCTGAGACTGGCTTCTAACTTGTGGATTATTTTCGCGACTGATGCCGCATAAGGCACGAATCAATTTGACAGGAAGATGAGACTGAAGGCACGTGATGTTGAGGATGTGAGAAACAGATCAAACGTGTCCGAGGTTTTTTTTTTTTATAGATTTTCTTAAGTCGACGGGGACGTGTACACGACAGGCCCTCCGTCGTGGCACCAGTGGTGAAACAGATGGGTATGAAATCGCAAATAATCGGGGGTGGTGGGTTTTAAATCCAAGAATAAATAGGCGTGAATCGTTTGAGTGGCATCGTCGTATGCATGAGTCACCCAAGGAGTTCCTAACTGTTTGACAACACTTACACTTACGATTTATCTCTGGGACTTTTAAACAAGACCACGTAATGAGCACTGAGACTGATGGTACGATGGGCTTTACTTTGTTGAAACAAATTTTGGGTGATATAAATGACACTGGCATTACGGTGATGCCCTTTGCGCGTAAACCACAGTTTAATTTCTTCTCCATCTTCTCCTAACATGTCGTCGAAGATGACCAGATGTGTTTGACTGAGATCAGACACGATCCCGTCGTCTTCGCGAGGAATGCCTTCAAACAAACACAATGAAATCTCCTTGACTTTCTCGCTGTAAACTCTACGCCGATTGCCAATCTTTATAACACCACCCGATACGTTGAGGTGGACGATCGATCAAATGACTTCTATGTTTGATCAAACGTTTGACAAATTCGGTTTTGACTGAACCGCTCAGTCCATCAATTAACATGTTAAAGGGATGGCGAAGATACAAGGCCTCCCAACAAGCACGATCTCAGTTTTTGTCGATGACTTTGAAAGTGGAGGAAGAGAAAGCACAGACAGCAGATATAGCAGTAGTGAAGGTGATGTCACTTTTGAAGCGAACACATACAAGACAAGAGTTTTTATACTTTTTTCAGGACACGTTTATTCCAAAATGTTTTAAATGGAACACGAAAGACAAAAATACATAAAAGCCAAATGGCTAAGTACAGGTAGTTTTCCTCGGTGTAGGGTTCTTCTGGCACTGTGACTAACACAGGTTTAAAAATCACTTTTTTCACTGGACACCGCAATTAAAGCACTTGACTTTATCACCTTCGCCCAAGTAGATAAATCCGGCTCTGGCTAATTCTTCGGGAGGAGGTCCTCCAAATATTTAGGCCACTTTCCTTGGAAGGTTTGGAAACGACTTTCAAAGTCGCAGTATTCAGACAAACGCACAGAGAACGAATATCCTTCTTTCACAAGTTCATTTCGATGAGGGTACGGTCATACCCGCAGTAGTTTGCTCAGGAATGCATGACATCCGTAGGGTGGTAGCCGCATGGTTTCACGTTGAGGATGAAACCAGCAAAGAGCCCACGATAATGAGTGGCATCGCTTTTGCATCCGTCAGTTTTGACAAGCACAGCATCACTTTCCATGGCAGGTGTAGTAGCAGTAGAAGTAGTAGTAGTAGTCATAGCGAAGTTCCCATAATGTTGTGCTGAATAGCTGAGGTCGCAGCGTACGGTATCCCTGCAATAGCAATGCATAGTATCGCACTCCATTTGAAAATGATTGAACTTGAATTGTGTATGTCTGAAAGGATTCATCTTTCTTGCTTAGCAAATGTAGTGACAATGAAATATCGTTTTGGACAATTTCCCTTTTTGTATGCTGGCTAATACCAGCGTGTCCGTACGGTAAAGTAAAGAGGTTCGGAAGTCGCACTCGCTTGTGGTACACTATTTGATACAGTTTTTCCAAATGTCGACTGACAATTTGATGTGTGGGTAAACGTACAATCTTGTGAGATTCGCAGGTGGTCACTTTAAAATGTTGATTCTCTCCAGCTTGCAAGGCTTCTTTCAGGACGCCAAAGTTCACCAATCCTTTCACTTTACACTCGGTGTGCACTTCTTTTTGTTGGTCCCGGTATTCGTAGCCGTACTTTTATTGACCATCGCTAGCAAACTTAGAATCTTATCCTCATGGTGCTCGTCCATCCAGGTCTCCTTTGATTTTAGGGTAACAGTGATCATGGCGATCGATGTAGATGCAACTGTCCGTATCAAACTACAGCACACGATCTCCTAACAGGTGTAAAGCTTCGTACAATTTTAAGCGAGCATGGACTGTCTCGTAAGCCGCAATGATGACATTTCCAAATTCGTCGGACTGATCAAAACTCCAGTTCTACTTCGTAACTGATCAGGATCAAGTCTTCACGAAGGACGTCCACGTGTGTCATGTATTTGGTATTGTCGTGAATCATCTGAAAGTAGCGGAAAGGTTCTCTCAAATGCTCCGTCTTGGGTAAACACGGTCGTGGTGCCATTTTCCCCCACAAACAATTCAACATCACCTTGGCAAACGATCGCCTTCCTTCGTTTTTCTCGATGTGGTCTAAACTGATGCCTTCCTGCTCCAAGTATTTCTCTTCGAATTTCTTTTGGTATTGGGGGTGTGAAACCAGCAAGGATAGCCGCTGGCTTCTTGTTTCAGTTTCAAAACGGCATCCACGTAGTCTGCGAAAATGCCTTTCTGAGACTCGTCGCCCTTGTGGTACTGTTCTGTCTTGGGAAAGTGGTAAATTTCGTACACTTCTAACAATTGGTATCCCAGATCCAGAGCTTTCAACAATTCCACGCTGACCCACGTTCCTGTCAAGGCGCATTCTTCCTGAGTATGATGACAAGGTTGGTCTGGTTGCACGTTTCGGCATAAGTACGGCACAAGGGAAACATTAGTTTTCCTTGGCAATGGTGAGGTAAAACGGGATGGTACAAGTCTGTGGGAGGCAGCACTTTACATTTAATCAATCCTTCGTATTGTTGAATGTTCTCCAGGTGGATGTGTTCCGTCAGCATTTGCTTTTGCCCTGCGTGATAGTGACAATATTTGGACACGTAAGGATACAACGAACACACGTCCAGGTATCTGATTTCTTCTCCTTTCTCCTCGTTAGCGTGGTACAGCAAACAGGTGGCATTCGTCCGTCCTCAAAACAAACTGTTCCGTGTGTTCAGGGGGTCCACCTGCTTGTTACTTTCCACGATGCGTTTAAATTCGGGATCAGTTTTCAAACGGTGGTCGTACTCGTGTTCCCACAATTCCAGGACTTGGTATCCTTGCTGTTCTAACTTTATTCGGCGTTGACAAGTGGCCTCGTACAAGTCTTCCATGGTACGTTGTAATAACTGATTTTGAATGTACCGTTGAAGGAAGCAGACGGCACATCCGTAAAATAAGCAACCGATAAACTCGTACAAGATCTTAGGGTTTTCCAAGTCAAGTCCCAGCCACCCACTGAATAATTTCCAATGGTCTTTTCACCTCCTCCGTTTTGGGCATGTTGGATCAATTTGTCTTCCTTGTCACACAAGTAATGTAGCCAGCGTGGAGCTTGGACCGAGTAACTACGTTTGACAAAATTGGTTGCTTGTAGACCAATGACAGCCAGGGACTTCTCAGGCATAAATCGTTTGCTGTACACTAAAGAACACGCTTTAGCGATGGTGCAGGCTTTTTTCAAAGGATCGATCATTTCGTGCTCCATGAATAATTCTCGAAATTTTCCACAGGAACGCTGTAAAATGTCCACGTCCAATCGAGAATGCTTTAACATTTCTACCTGAAAGTCGAAGGGGTTCGAGGCATAAGTTTGGTACCAAGCGTAGAAAGCTTCTCGTTGTTCGGTGCGCATGTTGTCGGAGTCGTAGTAGTGAGCATCAGGCAAATGTGGTAGAACGATATGTTGATTGGCTTCAGTTTTGAAAAAGTGCGGAAAATAGCCTTTGGCCATTTCTGTCATTCCGATCGTTATAGGCATTCGTCTCAATGGCATGGCAAAGCAACTCATCGAATCTATAAATCGTACTTGTCTCACTTGCATATAGATGAGTTTGGCTATGTTCAAAGTCACTTTAGGACGTTCGGTGCTTTGTTCCGTATAGTATTTCAGAAGAAACTGTCGATCGTATCCCGAGAAATTGTGAGCCATCACCGTGGCATAGCTATGGAAATCTACGTAACGTTCGATGTCCTCTTGGCTCCACGTCTCGTCGATGGGGTGTAAGATCCATTGGGCAAAATCGCTCAGCGTGTTCGGTCCTCGAAAGATTTTTTCACGTCCTCCAGGAATCTTGCTAGAGTGGGGGCAATGGCCAAATATCGGTTCCTGGATGCACTTCTCGCACGCTCGATGAGCCACGCAGAAATAAGGAATGTGAATGCCGGTTTCTTGCATGCATTTGAAATCGAAAAAGATGAAATTGCCTTTCTTATGCTCATCTTCCTTCTCTTCCTTCACTTCCTGTTGGGATTCGCATTTTTGAATGTAGCATTCGTGTTCCAAGTCCACGATTTGGTGACAAATGTGACATGATTTCTTTCCTGGAGAAATGTGTACCTTGGTATTATTGGTACGTGTAACTTGTCCACAAGCAGGGCACTATTTCAGGAGTTGGCAAGCACTTTTCTGCTGTGTACCTTGCGTCTTCAGATGTTGTTGGTAACAGACAGGGTTGACAAACGTTCGCTGAAAAGCCGGGCAAGGCACTTGTTTTTGTCTTTCGTCAAGACAGGGTTTAGAGACCAAACATCCTGGACATTTCGATCCGCAATGATTATGTTTCCCTCTATTGTTATAACCATACTCACATTTCTCACAGGAATAACTATATACCAGGAATCCGGAGATACTGTTAATGGCGTCGAAATGTTCATCGTGATGATAGACATGAATGTATTTTCCGTCTTTGAAATATTTGCCTCAAATCAGCAGTTTTCCACGCACTTCTTGAGGGTGCACTTTCAAGGTGTAGCGTGGAACTAAGACGTCTTGCAGTTTTTGCATTTCAGGAATGCCACAGGCTGTTAGCATACGTTCGCCCCACCACGATGGCACGAGGCTAAACACATCTTGTCTTGAGTGTTGTTTATTTGAATAAGAATGTGTTTGGTGCTTTGAAGGTCGTTCACCAATAACACCTTTTAGCGTCCGGTCCCTTTGGGAAGAGAAACGTGGGTCATGTACAGTATCGCTTTTCCATCGGTGATGTGAAACTTGTCGTTGGACTGCTGAATGTGTTGAATCTTGTCGATGACTTTGGAAGGTGTCCATTCTGATGGCCTGCTAAACTCGATCCAAACGGTGGAATTCAGACTATCGTGATAAATGGAAAGTGTCAAGCGATCGTCTTCGTTGGCTCGACATTACCGTTTCAGTGTGGTTAACAAAGAATCCCACACGTCAGTGATGAACCCCTCTGTTTTCTCCAACGGCACGTCTGACTTGAAATCTTTAATTTTCACCGTGTACGTGTAGGCCGTGGTTCTAAATTTTCTGGAGGAGCGTTTATCCGTCTCTCGAATGTTGTAGTAGTTTTCAGGTGTTACTGATGGTGGACTTTGGATTGGCTTAGACTCTCTAGGTCTGGATTCTGGTTTACTCATGTCATCTTCAAAATCGCTGGCATGGATCTGAGCCAAGACTTCAGCTACTGTGCGCCTCACGTTCTTGCCTCTTACTTTCTTCTTCTCCTTTGTCCACGAAATGATGCGATCATTTCATCTTGATTGCAAAAGGTCAAATGACTACATTTTAAACGTCATGGTCCCCTATATATCAATGTAATGTCAGTGTCTTCCCTATATAAAGGGTCAGTGTCTTCCCTCCAAGTATTCATTACACTCTCAATCCGACAAGAGAACGGAAGAGCCAACACATATCGATCTTCTGATCAAAGCTTTGCGAGGTGTCATACGAAGGTTTTCTTCAGAGAAGCCGACGGACCACTCCCCCTCCTTTCGAGATAAAAGTCGAGACACATGCTATATGTGTCAAACGAAAGGGCATTGGTCTTCAGAGTGTCCACAAAGTCAAAGCAAGATAGGCAATAATTGAGACAAAAAGTCAAGTTACCTGATATCATTGTCAAGAGAAAGGAGACCGGTCTTCATACTATCCTAAGAAAAAAGAGAACCTATCCAAGAAACAAGAGGAACAGGAGGCAGAGGTACCCTCCGAAAAGGAAGAAGAACCCATACCCGTGAAGAAAGAGAAGAAAAGAAGACGAGAAGAAAGTGAGGAGGAAGAGGAGAAGGAAAAAACTGTGCCAGTAAAGAAATTCAAAACGGAGAGAGTAAAAAGAAAAGAAGAAGCCTATGAATTTTTTTAAAGTGATGTGTTGTGAAATTTGATTGTCACTTTTACGAAAATGTACCAGAAAGAAAAACGTAAGTGTCTTTTGGTTTTGATTTTTATAACCATAATAATAAGAACCTATACTCACTCACTCACACACGTATATCATGGCGAAGAAAGGGGATTTGAATTTTATTTGATTTTGGAAAACATTGAGTAGTCTCTTTTCGAGAGAGATGGGTGGCCCTGAAAAGGACTGTTGGGTGTTTGTTTCTTTAAACAAACATTGGAAAGAGAGGTAATGAGATTTAATTGCCTTATCCCTTTGCCTCGACCAAGGCCTACTTCTGGACCTGCTACTGTCGATGATTTGGTAAAAATCACTAGTGTTGGTATCTTAGGCGTAGTGGGAATGTTAACGGGATTGGATTGTTTGGCCAGGGAAGGTCTTTTTCTGTTTGGTCGTATTTAAGAAGTCTGATACATTTGTTTCAGACTCCTTAACTCTGCCAAAATGTCTAAGAGTACCGTGACCGTTTGACTTTCACTGTTCTCCTTCTCTCCTAGACCTTGTTTCTTCTCTTCTTCTTCTTCTTCTTCTTCTTCTTCTTCTTCTTCTTCTTGTCGTTTTCGTCTTGCCTCTTCTTTTTCTAGCTGTTGCTGTTGAATGAGAAAGGCTTGTTCTGCTTCTTTCATCTGTTGCAAAACTTTGTCCAATTCTTCTTTCTGCCTCTGTTTAAATCCTCGACGTACGGTAAGGAAGGAGAAAGTGGCGAAGGTGCTGGTACCGGAACAAATTCTTGTGAAGAGAGACAATCCGCAATTAAAATCGTTCTCTTCTGGAAGTAGGATTGTGGTTGTTTTAGTACCCGCTGCTATGTCATCACTCCTCATCTCCACAGCTGGTGCACCCCAATTCATTGTCTTCGTAGTTTCCGTCATGTTCTAACTCTGTTGCGTTGATTCACTGCGCATAGACGCTAGCGCACGTATATAGGGAATGTGACGTCACAGGTAGCTCTCTTCGGATTGGAAGACAGACACCACACTGTGACTGAACTTTGTAACGCGTGTTAGGATTGGTGAAAGAACTCAATCCGTTTCGATCCACTCTTCCACTATAAATAACAGCGGTTCACCACATTCCATTCACCTGTCCTCATCACAAGATGTGGACTAACGTAGAATCATCTACCCTCCTATCGTTGATGCTGTTCAAACCGGACTATCCCATATATGTCAAATCATCATGGGCTATCTCCCAGATCACCGATACGGCCCTTTGGAAACGAAGGATCTATGTGGGGAGGCAAGGCTGTCTGAAGCGAATGTTTATCTATGGTCCAGATGCCAGACGAAGTTTGAGGAAGAGAAGAAAACCCGTGAGATGCATTCTGTGTTCACTGAATGATGTTAAAAATAAAAAACCAAAGGCCCTTTTCAGGGGCACTTTTATGTCTGGAAAAGATATATATTCTCTCTTGCCTAAAAAAAATTTTTTGTTGGTTGTATAGTTGTTTCTTTGTTTGTATGTGTCTCTGTCTCTAACCATGTCTCTAACCATGTCTCTATGTCTATGTCTCTATTGTGTTTGTCTCTAGAGTAGCTCGTATTCAGGTCAGCCCCCCCCCTTTCAACATTGTTCCGCCCGATTGAAGTCAGCCACTTGCAACATTGTTACCATTGTTCCCCAGTGTTCAGTACCGTGACGTCACCCATGTTTAATTCCTATTGTCTCTAGACAGGCCCAATACATTGTTGCTATACATTCCTTATGTTAACTTCCCATTGTCCCTATACAGCCCCAATACATTGTTGCTATGTTAAATTCCCATTGTCCCTATACAGGCCCACCCATGTTAAAATCCCATTGTCCCTATAGTGCCGGGACCCTTTCTTAACATAGTAGTCCCATCGTCCCTATAGTACCCAACTCTACTACTGGGATTATTCTTGATTTCAATTATGTCAGTCATTTTTAGCTATCAACAATGATGATTTGATTAGACTGTGTATATTTTTCACTAACTTTATCCTTACATTATTCAAACTGACAAATTGCTATAAATTATTAAAATTTTAAAACGAAATTAAAGAGAATGGTTCCAGTTCCTTCTCATATCAAAACTGTATAAGCATTTATGACGTAGATAGAAGATAACAACCTCGATCAAATGGGGTTATTACTATATGATAACACCACCCACCGTAAATTTTTAATGACTAAACTCCATTTGTGCCCATCTGAATTTATATCATATAATAGAAGTGAAGTAAATGAAAATGTTACAGAGGGTGTGTAGTTTCCGTGGCGACAAATGTACTGGTGCTTCCTCTAGACTAGTTTAAAGCAACATAGTTTATGTAAATATTAACGCGATACAATAATTTGAAATTAGTCATTTGCATTTAGGTACAGGATGATCGAAGTGTTAGGCACTACCCAATACGCAGTTTAGCTTCAGGCTGCTCAAAGACGCGACCGTGTCTTTTAAAGCATTAGAATGGTCAATTTCATGAATTTTACTTTTTGTTCAGCGACATTTAAACACAGAGAAATTATTAAACTGATATAACTTTGCAGGTTTCAAAAGGTCTTTAAACTGACTAATGTAGTTACTTGACATGTTGGTTCTTATGGAAATAGTTTTGTTCTAAATCACCTGTTCACGTGTATCCTTTAAAAATAAACAGAATCTAATGTTTAAATCTTAACATGGAATTCTTTCATACATTTACAGGCCAGTCCCACAGGCTATTCATGGTTCTGGAACCTTAATGGCACGTACTTGGATGGTATGTCATTGGTCTACTGGCACGGGAATCCGATTGTTACAGGGTAACTAACTGAAGAATACGGTGAAATTATCGTTATACATTTTCAGTCGTGTTTTTAAAAGGAAATGTGTACATGCCTCTGAGGATATAACATTTATTATTTACCATGAAAAGTTTATATACGCAATGTATACGTTTTTTTTCTTCAGATCCCGTCATTTTAAATTTGTCACAAGTTATCATGGACGACCACTGCCGTTGAAATACCATTATAAACAAACTTATTATTGACCAACTATTCCTCATGTTCTCATGGATATCTGTCAAGGTTTGGTTTTGTGAGCTTTACGTCAGTTTTCACCACTTAATATGCTATACATGGTGGCCAGTATAGTTAGCAGTAGCTAAAACCCTGGGCGAACCATCGAACCATGGGAATAAACTGACACGTTTTCTCAAATTCCCACGCTGGTGAGATGTGTGAGTGATCTGTAAATCGAGCACCATTGACCACTGAATCGCCCGGGGCCAGTGGATATGTTACGGGCTAAAGCTTTTGAGGCCATCTATTAAATGTATACAATGTTTGTGGTTGTGTGGGTTTAACGCCACTTTAGCAGCAGAGAGGGTGGACCCTACAACTTTGTAGAGACCTTATTTTTGAAATTTAAGGGTTCCTACGAAGGCTGAAAAAAAAGTTTTTGCTTTAACAGTAAAAACTTCTCTAATTGACCAGATTTTTTCTGATTTTTTCACGTGCTGGTCACTACGCGTATGTCGTTCACCCTCTCTGCTGCTATAAATTAAACAGCCATTATAGATATTATCAATAATGAGTATTGGAGAACCACACTCAGCTAAATTAACTCGAGAGCGACTAGAGGTAATTAAAAAATATCTACCTGTTCGTGATTCTGTTAAGCAACAACTACAATCGCGTCAAGAGTCTCAGGTGGAATTTACAGAAGGTACAGAAAAATTATTTAAACCGATTGTCGAACCAACGAAGAAAATTGTTACAGCAACTGAGGCAACACAAAGAGCTCTTGCAACATTGCCTGCTGATATTGCTGGTCATATTCAAGCTGCTCAACCACCACCACAAGCACCACAAGCAGTTCAACCACCACCACAACCACAACCAGCAAGAACCAGAACTAAGATAATAGATAAATTTACACATGAAGGTATTGCTGCTATCAGGGACCCAAACCAATTTTTTGATATTGCCGCGTTTGGATATTATGAAAGAAAAAAATATGTAAAACCAGAATATATTAAATCATTAAGCTCTGCCAATTGGATCAAGGATATATATCGCGTCGCTACTGGTATTCCAGAAATCAGATCTAATGAAGATATTGAAAGCTTTAACAGTTTTGTTGAGACTTTAAATAGATATGTAGAAGAGATTAAACAGAGCAAACGATTATCACAACCACCACAATTTGAATTATCACCACTATCATCACCGCAGTTTAAAATAGACCAACAAATACATGATATACAACGACAACAACTAAATATACAACAACAACAACAACAAATACGAAAACAACGACGAAAACAACGAGAACAAGAACGACAAGAAACAAAACGATTACGAGAACAACAAAAAACACCAAAAACATTTGAGCAATCACTTCGTTATTATCCAGAATCACCAAAGACACCATCGAAACCAATTAAAAAAGCACCACCGAAACCAAGTGAAGAGAAAGAAAAAGAATTTCAAGACGATCCTGGCGCAACTGGAAGTGGTTTAGGGAATGGTCTTATTACCTGTCCCAATAACGTTCTTGCTGATGTCGATCGACTAGAAATCCTCATTGGAGGAAAACGAGCTGGTAATAATTCCCCAGAAATCATTAATGAAGCAGCTGATATTTTCAAACGATTATTTACAGGCGGTATCATGGATATTAATGTATATCGGTCTCTCATTAATGAAATTGCCGATGATTATCATAGTGACTAAGTATGTAATTAGTTATAAAGTCACTTAATAATAAGATGATCATACACAATACTCGTGGACCTACCATGGTCAGGGTAATAAACTCTCGAATACCAGTATACAAAACGACCTACGGAGATGGATTAGGTGATGTTGTTCAGGGTCTGTTTAGAAGAATAGCCCCAAAAGCAATACCGATTGCAAAGCAA
>JAECUM010038230.1:0-15106 GCA_016617855.1 Megalonaias nervosa
GATGAAAATAACGTCTAAACAACAACTCGATTTCGATGAGGCAGTTAATTGTCATATTTGTGAAAAGTTGCTGGTAGACTCCAACGGAGTCCGTGATATGGTGCGAGATCATTGTCATTTAATCAGCCAATATCGTGGAGCAGCTCCAGATTTTATTCCTGTAGTTTTACATAACTTTCGTGGTTATGACAGTCATATCATTGTAGAAGCTTTTGGTAATGAAAATATTAAAGCTAAACTAAAATTAAATAACGTAATAAAATGTATTCCAAATAATTTTGAAAAGTATATGTCGATGACGCTCGGTAAATTACGCTTTATTGACAGTCTCTAATTTATGGCAGCATCATTAGATGAGCTTGTAAAAGGATGCAGTATTTTCGCTAACCTAAAAAGTTGCTTTGGTGAAAACTATATCAATTTGACAAAAAAAAAGGTATATTTCCGTACGAGTATTTCGACGATTGGAGCAGATTTGATGAAACTTCTCTTCCTGATAAAGATAAATTTTACTCGCAACTAAAAAAATGAAAATATCACAGATGACGAATACAAATATGCACAAGATATTTGGAATAAATTTAGTTGTAAAACATTTGGTGATTATCATGGTTTATATTTGAAAACAGATATATTATTACTAGCAGATGTTTTTGAGCGTTTTCGTCGAGTAAGCTACATCAATTATGGACTAGATCCTTGTTGGTATTATTCTGCTCCAGGATTGTCTTGGGACTCTCTACTAAAAACAAGTAAGATAGAACTGGATCTCTTAACAGATGTTGATATGTTTAACTTTATTGAAAAAGGTATCAGAGGCGGAATTAGCGATATAAAAAAAAAATACGCAGTAGCTAATAACAAATATCTGAAAAATTATGATAAAAATCTCCCATCTAATCATATTATTTATCTAGATTGTGTGAATTTGTATGGAGATGCGATGTCGGAGCCAATGCCTTGTGGTGGATTTCATTGGATAACTCCATATCAATTTCTTAGAGAAACTGAAAAAAATTTACCTAGAAAAATTAATAATGATTTTTCCGATATTTCATATTTTGTTGAAGTTGATCTAGATTATCCTAAGTTCGTTACATGAGCTACATAACGACTACCCGTTTTGTACAGAGTCTATGATGATTGATTATAGTTTATTATCACCTGAACAACGAGCAAAGACAACAGCAAAAAATTTGATTGTTAATAAGTTAGTTCCAAATTTGTTAAATAAAAGAAATTACGTTATGCATTACAAAAATTTAAAACAAGCAGTAGATGCTGGACTAATTCTTAGAAAAGTCCATCGCTTGCTAAAGTTTAATCAGTCGAGGTGGATGGCAAATTATATTGATTTAAATACGAAACGTCGTGCTGTGGCTAAAACCGAATTTGAGAAAAACTTTTTCAAGTTAATGAACAACTCGGTGTTCGGTAAGACAATGGACAATATTCGAAAAAGAGTTTCGATAGAAATTGTTAATGACATAAATCGCAGAAATAAATTAGTTAACGATGATGGTTTTGTTAGTATGAAAATATTTCGAATAAGATTTTTATTGAAAAATGAAAGATGAATTTATGTTTATGCCAGTTAGGGAATTTGTTGGAGTAAAGAGTAAAATGTATGCTGTCATATTAGATGACAGTAAACTTACAAAAAAAAGCAAAATGTATTCCTCGAAGATATGTGAAAAAGATGATGAATTTTGACGATTTTAAAGCAGCGCTAAACAATAATGTCAGTTTTATCAAAACAAATGTTATCAGAACAAATCATCATAAACTTGGAAGGGATACAATTATAAACCTGGGACTAAGTAATTTTAATGATAAAAGGTATTGCAGAGACGGAATTAATACACTAGCACTTGGACATTATGCAAGTAATTTTGTCTAAACATCAGAAATTATGTTCGAAAATTTAACATTAATCGATGGAGTTAATAGCAAAATCAAAACATAATGGTTAATAAGCAGCAATTATCATTTGAATTTAACGATGAAATTTCTGGTATTTGTTTTAGTAAATTTGGCAGAATCAAACTCTCCCTTATCAGATCAGACGATAGCAAATATTGTAATTATCTCGAAAGTTTGCGAGACGAGCTTGCACTAAAATATGACAATTTTCATGATCCGATCAGCCAACAACAGTATAGGAAAATTAATATAGACTTAGACAGGTCGAAGGTTTTTGTAAAAGGTAGTAACTATCTTCTCAGTAAGATAGCAATGAAAGAACTATTTGAATGTCGTCGAAAAGTAACCGGTAGAATTAAATTTTATTTGTATTATTATGACAATAAATGATACTTAATAGCAAATGTTGAAACATTGTTTATTGGTCAAGAAATATAACTCTGTATACCCTATCAGTTTGTGAAAGGGAGATAATACAGTTCCAGCTAAGTTTAAATTTTTTTGTAGTTATCGAACATAGCATATACTGTTTCGTATTTTTTTTTTTGGCTAATGAAATATATAGAGTTGTATCTAAAATCTGATAGTAATTTTAAGACCTAAATCCTGGTGGCAGTTCTGTATTTACCGAAATGACTAGCAATTCCTCTTACATAAATGCTAGTAGATAACATAGTTACTGTAACTTCTCGCTTATAAGTTGAGTCCAACTGCAAACTGCACAGACCCAAATATGCTGTCGTATTATGCACCAGCAGATCTTGGTCTGCGCAGCTTTGCTAAGAGTAATCAGTAAAACAAACAAAATAAACTCTGATCTGCAGGCGCATAATGCTATGGCAGATTTTTATCTTTTTGTCTGCAGTTAGCCTCGACTTGTAAGCGAGTATATATGCTCTGGCATCTAAGTAAAAGACCCATTTACAAAATATTGATTATTTCTCGCAGAGTCTGAATCCCCTTTGGGTTTCAAATATTTCATCATTTTCTGAGATAAAAATTTGGAGGAGGGTGGTTTTTTGAGGGAGACGGGGTCTCTGAGGTGGTGAAAAAATGTTAGAATATATTTATTTTTGAGGGGGGTGAGGGTTTCTGGCCTTAAACCCTCTTTGGCATAAAAACCTCATATACATCTACTACTCCTGAATGTTTTTCAATGTATGTTGGACTGGAAGTTGTTTTAAAACAAACCCAGTTCCCTTCCCTTGCCCGGAAAATGAAGTTGACAGTCTGTAATGATGTTAATCATGTTTTTGCATGTGATAATGTCAATAACCAGACGCATTATTTGTTTGAAAAGTTGGGTACGGGCTTATCGTAGGTTAATTCTTTCCTCGCATTAAACGTTGGTACAATTTGTCGAAGTAGGGACTGGTCTTATCATGTATAGGCATCTCATTAGAGAAGAACAATAAATTCATTTGTTTGATATATTTATCTGTAGAATTTATTCGAAAAATGGATACATCACCTTCAGAACAAGAATACAATTACCCAGCTCCAGCTGGTCCGATGAATATCTATCACAAAACATCATATACAGGTGATTGCAAACTAGACCGTTAGAATTCCCCAAAAAGCACCATATAAATAAAAGGTTTATATAGAGAATAAAATATTTCATATAGTGTACATTGGAGACAATTCGGTGGATCACATGGTAATTCTTATATACTGCTAAAGTCTGAATTAGATATGCTTAGTTGCCATTAGATAATATAACGAGTGGGGTGATTTGGGTTGCAATTTTTTAGGCACTATTAAAAAACGTGTTAAGAGAACTGCTGACCATATACCAGAAGAGGAAATGGGATTGTCTGTTGTCCATCAATCTGTATGTTAGCACATCCTTGTTATCACGTCTGCTCTTAAACTATTTGGAGGAATGCAATGGACCTTTGCACACACATTCAGCCCATGATTTAGCTGGTCCTAAATGAAGATGATGTTTCTCACACATCCGAAATGGTCAATACAGTGACCATTTGGAAAATATTGGTATGACTACTTCTCTTGAATGTATAGTCATATTGACATGAAACGTTCACCAAAAGACTTTATATACAAGTAATGCCTAGAAGAACATGGTGCCACATGGATGTATAAAATGGCCACCGCAATCACCATTATTAAAATCGTATAGTTTCTTCTCCTGAGTAAAAGGTCACGTTACCAATATGTAATTTAATTATTTGTTTGTTAGTTTTAAATTATTTTTATTCAGTTTCATGCTATTGTAATGTAACTTTGTTTACTGGATTTGACATGGTCAAGAAATTCAGTTCAGTTTTGTTTCACCTGACTTTCTTATTTTACTGATAAACAACCAGTAATGGAAACACTGTATCCAATTTCTGACCTTGATTCGGAACCAGTGACAGTTGTGGTATACAACTTTTTAAAATTTATTTCTTTTTTATTCTTTCTCATAATAAGAACTGTTAAGTTGAGTCAAGGCCATACCTTGAGTACGTGATAGGAAACATGAATTTCCCTCATTCGGGAATCTGTTTTGCGTCTTAAATTAGTGTATAACTGTTGTCTTGATAGAAGGTAGTTCAGTCGGGTTCCAAACACATGTTGTAACCAGTTTGAGTTGAATTTTTATTTTATTGAATTTAAAGTGATTATTTTCCCTGGAAATACAAGTGCTCATACAAAATTCTTGGATAAAGACATTCGTTGAAATTTTTACGGAATTCAAAACTGGAATAATATTTTCTGTGACTCAATAAAGAACTGTTGACACAACATCATTTTGAAGGTTACAACAGACGTCATCGCCTTCTATTTTCGATTTCATCGGGACTCGAAATCAGATGCATTCAGGACTATTTAATAAGACTTCTAATTTTAATTCTTGGATTAATTTGGACTTGATTCGTAAAACCGTAAGTTCTTTTTCTCAGTTTTACTTTGGTTTTCTAGGAAAATAAATTATTTGTTAAATTTTACCAAGCTTGTTGTCTTCACTCTTTTCTGTTACTTTTTGTAAGAGCCTAGACACGTAACAGTGAATTGGGGACTCGTTCGGGATATATGAATTGTTTTTTTGAAATTTAATTTCCACTAGTTTCATAATTCTTTAAATCCCAAGTATTATTTAACATTTTATAAATATTTTGTGGAATCTATAGGCTTTTATAATCATCAAAAGTGGAGATCTTTTTTTTCAAATCATGCACAGGAACAGCTAGACTTTTTGAAAAAAGATGAATGTCTCCAGCTTGCCAGAAAATATTATCTTTCTGAGGCAAAAGCTTATTTAATGAACCAAGAAATAAAAAATATTTTGTTCCAGTATTTGGTGGAAAAGAATGTTTTGGATAAAAGTGTTTTGGTTTCGATTAGTAAGTCTGTATCCTACTCTGGCACAAAAATAAAGGAATTAAAATTAAAATATAAAATGGAATTAGAAGAAAGCTTGAACTTCAGAAGGATAAAGAGGAAAACAAATGCAATTAGATAAGAAAGAGAGAGAGAGAGAGAGAGAGAGAGAGAGAGAGAGAGAGAGAGAGAGAGAGAGAGAGATATAAACAAATGCAACTGGAGTTACAGAAAGAACAAATGCATTTACAATCGGAGAAAGAGGAGAGAGAGAAACAAATGTAGTTACAGAGAGAGAGAGAGAGAGAGAGAGAGAGAGAGAGAGAGAGAGAGAGAGAGAGAGATGCAAATGCAAAGAGAGAAGGATGAAAGAGAATTTGAAATTAGGTTAAAAGAATTAGAGCTGGCAAGTGAAAAGCACGTTCCCACTTTGCATACAAGTTTTGATGTTACTAAGAATATTAGGTTAATGTCCCCTTTTAGAGAAAAAGAAATAGACAAATATTTTCCTCAGTTTAAAACAATTCCTGAAAATTTGAAATGGCCAAGGGAGTGTTGAACTCTATTATTACAATGTGTATTTACTGGTAAAGCTAGTGATATTTACAATTCACTGTCACTACAGCAAAGTGCTGACTATGATCTAGTTAAGGAATGTATCTTAAAGGGTTATGAATTAGTCTTTGAGGCTTATCGGCAAAAATTTAGGAACCCTAAAAAAGAAGCTGACAAACTCACGTCGAATTTGCAAGAGAAAAGGAGCAGTTATTTGATAGATACTGCTTAGCCAATTAAGTTGATCAAGATTATGAAAATCTCAGACAACTTGTATTCCTTGAAGAGTTCAACAACTGTATCCATTGTGACATTAAGACTTATCTTGATGAGCATAAGGTCCAAACCATGGAAAATGCCTCTCGTACTGTTTACGAGTATTCCTTAGCTCATAAAATTTCTATTGTAGGCAAGTCTTCCACTCAACAGTCTTCTGGTAAAAAGGTATTTCAGCCTAATACGAGCCCTTCTAAATTTCAATCTGGCACAACTTTTAGAAATCAAGCTTCTGATAAACTTGATAAAAAATCGTTATCTCTTCCTACGTGTACCTATTGCAAGAAGGACACGTCATTTCTGATTGCTACAAATTGAAAAATAAGCATCAGAATCAAGACAGACCTATTCCAAATGCTCTTATTTCTAAGAGGTCATGTATTGAAAGCAATAGATTTCTTGGGTCTAATAAGCCACTGTCTGAATTTATTATGGAATATTATGAACCATTCATGTCGAAGGGTTCTATATCACTCTCGGGAGATTCAGCCAATCCCATCCCTATTAAAATTTTAAGGGATACAGGAGCTCCTCAGAGTCTTTAATTATCAGGTGCTTTCCCTTTTTCTGAGAAGTCCTGTTCTAATGAGAGTGTTCTCATTCAGGCAGTAGAGTGCGGCTTTGTTAATGTTCCTCTCCATTCTGTAAATTTGTCACCAGACTTAGTTTCAGGACCTGTGACAGTCAGTATAGTGTCTAATTTACCCGTTGAGGGCATTCATTTGTTAGTAGGCAACGGCCTAGCTGGAGACAAGGTTGTGGTTAATCCACTTGTAACTGACAAGCCTTCTTTGGATCAGAAAGTTGATCCTATTCAAAAAGAATTTCTTGATTTATACCCAGCTTGTGCAGTTACCAGAGCTATGGCAAAGAAAGCTCTTGAGAATGATTTTGATAAGAAAAATATTCCTTTAGCTGACAGATGTAATGGTCAGGCTTTTGATGAGGTCACTTTCACTCCTAATTTGGATCAATCAAAAAATATTGATCACAGTGATCCTCTTTTAACTACTCATTCTCTTTTATCTAATCAGGGTGACAAACGACAATCACTTGTCGTCGAGCAGGAAAAAGATCCTGAGATCTCCTGTTTGTTTCAGAGGGCCATTAGTGAAACTGAAGCCACTGAAGTACCTGTCTGTTATTTCATTAAAAATGGAATTCTTATGAGAAAATGGAGACCTCCCGAGGTCCCTGCTGGTGACGAGTGGTCAGTGAACTATTATCAGACTGATGTTCCAAAATCTTACAGACAGGAAATACTTAGTTTCGCCCATGAAACTCCTCTGGCTGGTCATTTAGGGATAGATAAAACTTATCACAAGATCCTGACTCACTTTTATTGGCCAAAAATCAAAAGTGATGTTCGTAAATTTTGTAGATCTTGTCATACTTGTCAAATAGTAGGAAAACCCAATCAGAAGATACCTAAGGCTCATCTGCAACCTATTCCTGCATTTGACGAACCATTTGCCAGAATTATGGTAGATTGTGTTGGTCCCTTACCTAAGACCAAGTCAGGCAACCAATATTTGTTGACCATTATGCATGCGTCAAGAAGAATCCCAGAGGCAATTCCTTTGAGGAATATTAAAACCAAAACCATAGTGAAAGCTTTGATAAAGTTTTGTTTACTCAATTTGGCCTTCCCAAATCTGTCTAATCTGGTCAAAGGTCAAATTCCATGTCTGGAATTTTCCAGCTTGTTAAGCTTGAATTTGGTACTCAGCAATTGAAGCCAAAAGTGAAATTATGGTTTCAAGAAATTTACTTTAGACAGGTTTTGAGTCTTGTAATAGAGTTCATTCTCTCTTGCTCATTCTTCAAAATTTTCTTCAAATTAGATTTTACGGTTCTTACAAAGTAAAGAAGAAAATGAATGAGTTAAATTATAATAATAGTACTCTGATCTAAATAAATTAATGGACTACTAGTATATTGAAAGAGATAGATAGGTAAATTATGCAATTAATTTAGTTGTACCTGTCCCACATACTGAGGATTTAAGTGAAGGAATTCATTCGGGCTCTGTTGATCTTGGAGCAACAAATCTTCGGAATTCGGAAATTATGAAAAATCTGGACCAGAAACATTTAGGTTTGCAACAACAAGAAAGGATCGAACTTAAACAGTTATTATTCGAATATGAGCACTTTTTGCAGACATTCCTACGAGGACAAACAAAATTTTTCATGACGTTAAAATTGTAGATTCAAAACCTGTGAAAGAACACCCATACATGATGAACCCTCTCAAACAGGAATACTTGAAAAGGGAGATTCAGTATTTGCTGGAGAATGATTTCATTGAGCCCAGTAAAAGTGATTGGAGTTCACCATGTATACTTGTTCCGAAACCGGATAAAACGTTCCGTATGTGCACTGATTATAGGAAGGTGAAAAGAGTGACAAAAACAGATTCATTTCCATTACCAAAAGAATCGATGATTGTATTGATAAAATTGGAAATGCCAAGTACGTCACCAAATTTGACCTTCTGAAAGGATTTTGGCAAATTCCACTAACGGAAAGAGCAATGGAAATTTCGGCATTTGTGACTCCAGATGGATTCTATCAATATAAAATAATGCCGTTCGGGATGAAGGGTTCCCCAAGTACCTTTCAACGCTTCATGAATATGATCACCTCTGGTCTAGATGATTGTGATGCTTACATCGATGATGTGATCATCTACAACGACACCTGGAAAGAACATCTCGCCACGATTCGGAAATTCTTTGACAGACTCACTGATGCAAATTTGACAATCAATTTATCTAAAAGTGAATTTTGCCTTGCTATTGTAACTTTTCTAGGACATATTGTGGGACATCGACAAGTTAAACCTATAGATGCTAAGGTCAAGGCTATCTCTGATTTCCCAGTGCCTGTCAGTAAAAAGCAACTGATGAGACTTTTGGGTATGGCTGGATACTATCGAACATTTTGTTCCAATTTTCCTAATATTGCTGAACCCCTGACAAATTTGTTAATTAAGAAAAATAAGTTTCTTTGGACTGAAAGATGTCAGGAGGCTTTTGATAGGTCAAAAGCCATACTCAAAAGTGCGCCGGTTCTTACAGGTCCCAATTTCAATCAATCTTTTAAATTATCTGTTGATGCAAGTGATGTTGGGGTTGGAGCAGTATTGATTCAAGAAGATAGAAATGGTGTTGATCATCCAGTGTGCTATTTCTCTAAGAAATTAAATAAACACCAAAAAATTTACTCAGCAATCGAGAAGGAATGTTTGGCTTTAATATTAACATTACAGCATTTTGAAGTTTACATTAGTTCAGCTCCTCCTCCGGCTGTTGTGTTTAGTGATCACAACCCCCTTACTTTCATCGACAAGATGAAAAATAAAAATCAAAGATTATTAAGGTGGAGTTTGTTTTTACAAGAATATAATCTTAACATCAGGCACATCAAAGGAAAAGACAATTTGATTGCAGATGCACTTTCCCGTATATAGAAATATTATTTCATGTACACTTTATATAACTCATAAGAATTTTCTTAAGTAATTTTATTTTACCTCGTGTATAATTTACATATGATATTTATGGGAGAAGTGTTACGTATATGTAATTAAATTGCTTGTGTGTTAGTTTTAAAATTCTTTTCTATTTTATTTTTGTTTCATTACATTTTACTGTAATGATTATTTTCACGGGATTCAAATATTCTGCCAGTAAATTCAGTTTGTATAGAACGTAAGATGTATCACATTAACACTATTTTTAGCTCACTTTGGTTCATAGATTTTGTAATCATCGAGTTTAAACGATTGCCGATTGCCAAGGTTATTTCGGCGGCCCGCGTGTTAGCTGAATTATAAATAGTCTTTCCTTTTTTACTTATTTCCAGTGTGAAAATTTGATTCTTAGATAGGGGTATGCTTGCTTACGTGATAAATGTCATTTTTATTATTCCGCTGTTCAAATTAGTAAATCACGTAGCCGTCACATGAGACACCATGTGATCTAAAATCGAGGCTTAAAACAGTCATTTTCTACTAGATCTATTGAGTTGTATTTTAAACCTTTAGGGCTAAAGAGGTCTCAATTGTTGCTGACAGTTTGTTTTTGAAGTTCATTTTTTTTTTTAGGATTTGATAATTTATTCTCTAGAAAACTAAACAAGGGTACTTTTTTATAAAACGTTCTGGGACAAAGAAATTCAGTGGAAATTTAATCTGGAATTCTATACGGAAAGATAAACTGTGATTCAATTGAGGATCTTTTACCATCAGGACAGACATCATCTGACGTCATCGCCTCCATATTGGAATTTCATCGAGATTCGAACCCGGATTCAATTAGAACTGTTTAATGATAGGACTTATATTATTCAATCTTAGGATTAAATTTTGGATTATATTCACAATCCGTAAGTCCTATTTCCAATTTTTACATTGTTTTCTAGGGAAGTAAATTATTTTGTTAAAATATACAAAGCTTGTTGGCTTCACTCTTTTCTCTTGTTATTATTGTACAAGCCTATACGTAACTTTATAACATACATATATATATATATATATATATATATATATATATATATATATATATATATATATATATATATATACATATATATATTGTTACGTATCGGCTCGTTCAAAGTAATAAAACAAAAGAGTGAAGACAACAAGCTTTGTAAGTTTTAACAAAAATAATTTATTTTCCTAGAAAACACGGTGAAAAGGTGAAAATATGAAATAGGACTTACGGTTTGTGAAGAAAATCCAAACATTTATTCTAGTACTGAAAAAAATGCAAGTCCTATCACTAAATAATTTTAACTGAATCCAGTTTCGAATCTTGTATAGTTCTCCAGGGAAAAATAAATTATTATTTACAAAGTAGATGAACTCCTATAGCTGTCATCTATAACAAGACACATCTCCAGCTCTACAGATGTAAAGAAAAATAAACTCTTTCCAGCACAAGAAAAATAATACCTTCTTCACAAGGTATAAGAACGACTCTGACACAGGGACCTAAGTGTTTTTAAACTGAACCAAAACGTCATTTCATGCACACGCATGAAGAACGCGTGGTTATTTCATCATCTAACAATCGCAGTACACGATGTAATCACGTATGCTTAGGAAATGACCTTGACCACAACCAATCGTTTACGCCGGTTGTTTATCCAGTCGGCAATCTAAAATAATGCTTACGCAAGCCGAGAGTCATATTTACGTTCTAAATAAACACGATGTTTCTTTCAAAAATATCAGATCCCGTGAATATAATCATCATCATAATAAAATATAATAATACTAAAATGAAATGAAAAGAATTCATTTTAACACACAAGTAATTAAGCTACATGGTCGTAACACTCCCTCCCCCCCCCCCAAAAAAAGAGAAAGATTTATGTAATAAAGCTTTCTTTTTTTACCCGATGTAAACTATATTCGAGGTAAAAAAAATTACATAAAAAGAACTCTTATGAATTATACAAAGGTGTATATGAAAATAATATTTGTATGCACGGGAGGGTGCATCTGCAATTAAATTGTCTTTTCCTTTGATGTGCCTGATGTCAAGACTTTATTCTTGCAAAAATAAACTCCATCTTAATAGTCTATGATTTTATTTTTCATCCTGTTGATGAAAGTAAGGGGGTTGTGATCACTAAACACAAGAACCGGAGCTGAGCTGATGCAAACTTCAAAATGCTGTAATGCCAATATTAAAGCCAAGGATTCCTTCTCGATTGTTGAGTAGTTTCTTTGGTGCTTATTTAATTTCTTAGAGAAATAGCATATTGGATGTTCTACACCATTTCTATCATCTTGAATCAATACTGCTCCAACCCCAACATCACTTGCATCCACAGATAGTTTGAATGGTTGACTGAAATCTGGAGCTGTTAGAACTGGTGCACTTTTAAGTATGGCCTTTAACCTATCAAAAGCCTCTTGACATTTTTCAGTCCAAAGAAACTTGTTTTTCTTTCTCAACAAATTTGTCAGAGATTCAACAATATTAGAAAAATTAGAACAAAATTTGCGATAATATCCAGCCATAACCAAAAATCGCATCAGTTGCTTTTTACTGACAGGCATAGAAAATTCAGAGATAGCCTTGACCTTAGCATCTATAGGTTTAATTTGACCATGTCCCACAACATGTCCTAGAAAAGTAACTCAAGCACGGCAAAACTCACTTTTAGATAAATTAAGAGTCAAATTTGCATCAGTGAGTCTGTCAAAGAATTTCCGAATCGTAGCTAGATGTTCTTTCCAGGTGTCGTTGTAAATGATGACATCATCAATATAAGCATCACAATTGTCTAGACCAGAGGTAATCATATTCATAAGGTGTTGAAAAGTACTTGGAGAACCCTTCGTCCCAAATGGCATTACTTTATATTGGTAGAGTCCATCTGGAGTCACAAATGCCGAAATTTCTTTTGCCCTTTCCATTAGTGGAATTTGCCACAATCCTTTCAGAATGTCGAATTTGGTTACGTATTTGGCATTTCCAATTTTGTCGATACAGTCATCGATTCTTGGTAATGGAAATGAATCCGTTTTTGTCACACTGTTCACCTTCCTATAATCAGAAGACATTCGGAAAGTTTTATCCGATTTCGGAACAAGTATACACGGTGAACTCCAATCAATCTTACTAGGCTCTATAAAATCATTCTCCAGCAAATACTGAATCTCCTTTTTCAAGTATTCCTGTTTGAGAGGGTTCATCCTGTATAGGTGTTGTTTTATGGGTTTTGAATCTACAATGTCAACGTCATGAAAAATTGTGTTTGTCCTTGTAGGTACATCTGGAAACAGGTGCTCATATTCAGACAATAATTGTTTAAGTTCACCTTTTTCTTGTTGTTGTAAATGAGAAAGTTTGTGGTCTAGATTTTCCATAATTTTCGAATTCCGAAGATTTGTTGCTCCAAGATCAGTGGAATCCGACTGAATTCCTTCACTCAAATCCTCAGTTGGTGGGACAGGTACAACTAAACTAACTGCATAATTTACTTGGCTATCTCTTTCAATATACTAGTTCTCCCTTTATTTAGATCGGAGTACTAATATTATAATTTAACTCATTCATGTTCTTCTTTACTTTGTAAGGGCCATGAAATCTAACTTGAAGAAAATTGTAAAGAATGAGCATGAGAGAATGAACTCTATTACAGGACTCAAAAATTCTCTGAAGTAAAGTTTTGTGAAAGCATAGTTTCACTTTTGACTTGAATTGCTGAGTGCCAAATTCAAGCAGAACTAGCTAGAAAATTCCAGACATGGAATTTGACCCTTGACCAGATTGGACAAATTTGGGAAGGCCAAAATGAGTAAAAAAAAAAACTTTATCAAAGCTTTTACTATGTTTTTGGTTTTAATATTCCTCAAAGGAATTACCTCTGGGAATCTTGTTGACGCACACATAATGGTCAACAAATATTGGTTGCCTGACTTGGTCTTAGGTAAGGGACCAACACAATCTACCATAGTTCTACTGAATGGTTCGTCAAATGCAGGAATAGGTTGTAGATAAGCCTTAAGTATCTTTTGATTGAGTTTTCCTACCATTTTACAAGTATGACAAGATCTACGGAACTTACAAACATCACTTTTGATTTTTGGCCAATAAAAGTGTGTCAAGATCTTGTGATAAGTTTTTTTTTGTATCCCTAAATGACCAGCCAGAGGAGTTTCATGGGCCAAACTAAGTATTTCCTGTCTGTAAGATTTTGGAACCCCAATCTCATAGTTCACTGACCATTCGTCATTAGCAGATACATCGGGAGGTCTCCATTTTCTCATAAGAATTCCATTTTTAAGGAAGTAACAGACAGGTACTTCAGTGGCTTCAGTTTCACTAATGGCCCTCTGGAACAAACAGGAGATCTCAGGATCTTTTTCCTGTTCGACAACAAGTGATTGTCGTTTGTCACCCTGATTAGAAAAAAGAGAATGAGGATTCAAAAGAGGATCACTATGACCCATAACGTTTGATTGATCCAAATTAGAAGTAAAAGTGACCTCATCAAAAGCCTGACTAATACATCTGTCAGCTAAAGGAATACATTTCTTATCAAAATCATTCTCAAGAGCTTTCTTTGCCATAGCTCTGGTAACTGCACAAGCTGGGTATAAGTCAGGGATTTCTTTTCAATAGGATCAACTTTCTGATCCAAAGAAGGCTTGTCAGTTACAAGTGGATTAACCACAACCTTGTCTCCAGCTGGTCGTTGCCTAGTAACAAATGAATGCCCTCAATGGGTAAATTAGACACTATACTGACTGTCACAGGTCCTGAAACTAAGTCTGATGACAAATTTACAGAATGGAGAGGAACATTAACAAAGCCGCACTCTACTGCCTGAATGAGAACACTCTCATTAGAACAGGACTTCTCAGAAGAAGGCAAAATACCTGACACTAAAAGACTCTGCGAAGCTCCTGTATCCCTTAAAATTTTAATAGGGATAGGAATGGCCAAATCACCCAAGAGTGATATAGAACCCCTCGACACGAATGGTTCAAACTTCTCCATAATAAAATCAGACTGGGGTTTATCAAACCCATCAAATGTATTGTTTTCAATACATGACCGTGACCTTGACCTCTTAGAAATAAGAGCATTTGGGAGAGGTCTATCTTGATTCTGATGCCTATATTTCAGTTTGAAGCAATCAGAAATGACGTGTCCTTTTTTCTTGCAATAGGTACACGTAGGAATAGACAAGTATTCTGAATCAAGTTTATCAGAAGCTTGATTTTTAGAAGTTGTGCCAGATTGAGCGTTAGAAGGAGTCGTATTGGGTTGAAATACTCTTCTACCAGTAGACTGCTGATTGAAAGATTTGTTTACCACAGGAACTTTATGAGTTAAGGAAGACTCATCAGCGGCAATAGCAGCATTTTACAAGGTTTCATTTTTATGCTCTTCAAGATGATTCTTAATGTCATTAGGAACACAGTTCTTGAACTCTTCAAGTAATACTAGTTGTTCAAGACTTTCATAATCATGTTCGATTTTCTTGGCTAAGCA
>JAECUM010038232.1:0-10414 GCA_016617855.1 Megalonaias nervosa
AAGCGCCTCAAAAGAGAAGGTCTAACAAGCGTGAGCAATCTGCTCCCAGTATAATTGGTATGTCTGTCCAAAGAGGGGAAGAGAAAAACAATTTGCAGGAAAATGTGTCTGCATATTTTAATGACAGTAAACTATGCGGTAATAAGATAAGAGTAACAGCAAACTATTGCACTTTTGGGTGGACACGATATTGGCTTTTAAAAAAAAGTACACGTTGACCTCCTATATCGTGGTGTTTCATGAAGCGACATTAATCTTTGTAAATATTTATGTTAACTTTCCTCTAATAGAATTATGTGTGCAACCATTTAACGTCGAAAGCGATGTTTTTGCCTAATAACACTTAGCGTTACTACCCACTGTGATCAGTTACTCGTGTCAATCAAAAGTCAGATTTTAACTCCTAATAAAAAATATGTTAAACCTGAAAACTACTCGAATAGGTAGTTGACAGAAAACGTAATTGCGTTTTATATTTCAGAGAAATATTTCTTTAAAGCAATAGGTTGCAACATTAGATTTAACAACTTTTAAAATTAATTATTGAAACTAAATCGGCTTCTGATCGTATAACATAGGGAACACTTAATATAGCAACGAAAAATTAAATAGCATGTAAATGACATTCTTCCCAAATATTTAATATTCTTATCAATAAAAGCACTTAGTAAATCTGAAGATGATGATACGTTTATTCCTATATAGAGATAGTTGACGGTGGTTGACTTACCTGCATGCTCTTGCAGTGTATTATTATTATTATTATTATTATTATTATTATTATTATTATTATTATTATTGTTGTTGTTGTAGTTGTTGTTGTTGTTGTTAAGTCAAATTTTAAACTTTTGATACTGTCACTTTTTCCACTAAATTTTCTATAAAACTGTCAAAATAATAATAATAATAATAATAATAATAATAATAATAATAATAATAATAATAATGGATCAAAACTGATTCGAAAGAATTAGTATTTGCTCGCCGTTAGTTGTTGGACTCCTTCGTATACTCGGATCCAAAACTCTCAAAACTATTTGAACATTCCTTATACCCGAAATGAAACTGAAAACTATGAAATCTGACATTTTGCTAATTTAACGAGGATAAAGTGAAAACCGTCTTTTCTTTTTACTTCTGTTTTTCTGCAATACAGCCAAATGTTTCGAACACAGATCTACACCATTAATCGTACCAGATTGCAAGTTCTGGACATCAGATACTAACGATTCCGATTGAGCGTAATATTTTCAACTTGCTGATCAAAAGTGTTTCATTTTCGCAGCAGTATGCGAATCCCTAGCAATTTCTAGTCCGCTTCGAGAGCTAGCTTATTTCAGTGCAGTTCATGGAGAGTCGCGTGCTCAATTACAGAGACTGTTGATGTGTCTCCTCATTTCACTAAAAGCAGCACAATGAAGCAGACAGTGACAACTACGTCCATATGTAGGGTTAGTTGAATAACAGTAGTTAATACACATACCTGAACAGTCTACTTATAGTTAACATTGGCATGTCCCACTAATCCAGATTTGTATTCATTTTGTGTGATCTGAGAAATTTGTTCTCTCTGAAATGCTATATAATCACCAGGTGGTCGGTGACTATCTTTGAAAATTGTCTTTTCATATCTGATAAGCGTAGACGACACTACACTCATTCAGAATCGATCGTGTGTGTGTGTGTGTGTGTGTGTGTGTGTGTGTGTGTGTGCACGTGAGCGTTGCGTGTGTGTGATTTGGATATTTTACGTAGCTTTGACATTTTTTCTGTCGTATCGCTAAGGTATCTGCAGTGTGGCAGTTTATAGTGTTGTCTAGCACTGGGGCATCATGCTGCAGACATGTAGCATCATGTCCCACCCAGTCACATTTATCCTGACACAACGCCGAATAGTCCTAACACTAACCTCTTAATGCTGAGTGACTAGCGAGGCAGCTGTTAGTACCGATCAGAATCGATAGTAGTGTTTACCATTATTTTTCAGTATTCTTTTGATAATTTTTCATTTTCGCCCTTTTATTAATCTAGACGTAAGATCCTGAGTTGCATCTGATGTGTCCGATTCAAAGATTTTAGATTATGGTTTCCAAAGGCCTCAACATTAGATTACTACAACTTGAAGGATCAATCACTCCATATGACATCAGAGTGAATTAAATCTTGGGCTTAAACGTGTTCGAAAAGAGCGTTTCAACCATTGGTTTGTTTATCCACTACCATACTCAGATGGACTTTGCAGGCAGACCCGGCCCTAGGGCAAGGCGAACGAGACAACCGCCTTGGGCCCATCGCTTCTCCGCAATGCAATTTTTTTGCTTGGGGCCCCGCGCTCATCGCTTGCTACCTTGTGCCCCGCATGCTGCCTTGGACCCCGCAAATCCTAGGGCCGGGCCTGTTTGCAGGCTATCTTTGAAAATGAGATGACAGAATGATTTGTGTTGTGTCATATTTTGTGTTTTGTTTTGATACTATATATATATATATATATATATATATATATATATATATATATATATATATATATATATATAAACATTAGGACGCAGTCAATGCTAAGGTGGTCAATATCGCATAAACGTTCTTCGTCTCTCGATGGAATAGCACATGTGATAACTTAGTGGTCGAGAAGGGACTATCTGCCCTGTAGGGATGGACTATCCGGGATTAAGCACCTGCTCCCATGCCTGGTAAAAGTAAAATTCAAATTTTGCATGGTCTCAAAGTATTCGGAAGGAAAAAGAAATTATAGCATGACAAACCCTTAGAGTACCAAAATTCCACCACCAAGGCTATTTAAAGTAGATGTCAAACGGAGTACCATGCCCCTCACGTGTATCGAACTGGTTAATGTCATTACGTGAGCATGTATAGTCATTTATTGACACGAACATGATTTGCCTGTAATCAGTACCTTACTATTTATGGTTGCAACGTCAACTGTGGTGCTCCAACAACCTCTTGGGTTAAAGGATTGATGATGATGATGATGATGATGGGTACCCTACTGCGTACACTCCTATAGTCCAGCCAAGCTGACACGTGGTTCCACTGTAGCCTTAATGGTCAGTTGTTATCTGCTTCATACAAACCAACGACTATTGAAAACACGCCATCAAGCATCTCAAAATAAAGTTTATGTGCAATTTACTTTGTATTTATTAGAGAAAGCTACGCCCTCCTCATTATTAGATTGGAGGGGGTTGTTTTGTGTTATGCGGATGTGCGTTTTCGGACTGTTTTTATTCTTTATGATAAAGATTACTTCCCTTGCTCAACTGTGTTTCTTAAACTTACACAAAAAGATATAACATGATAAATAAGTACCGTACCCGTCATACACCTGGTAAATCGAATATAGTAGTCTGCAGATACAGAATAGATGGCCTGAAACAACCGGATATTTTCAGCTTTCTTCGCTGAATGCAAACTGCTATGTATGCGCAGCACAGCATCTAGTGATCTGAGGTGTTTCGTTCATAATGACAGTAAAACTACCGGTACACCCGCCAACGGAAGTTCTTCGTATTTATTGGTAGCTTGCACTATCTATTTGTATTTTTCTAAACTACCAACTTTATTCTTGTTTAGGGAGGAATTGACTATAATTCTTCCTTACGAAGACACGTACAATATGCCAAGTATATGAATACAAAAGAATACCAATTTGTAACAATAGGTCTCAATTTTATTTCTAATCGTTATTCTGTGGAAACGTGTAGTTCGGAACAAAATACCGTTTAAAGGGAACAAAATGAATGGAGAGAGAGAGAGAGAGAGAGAGAGAGAGAGAGTACTTCGCTGCAGCGTTCGGCTCTAACGTTATTTCTACGGTGTAGGCATTCGTGTAATTGATGGTAAATATTTTTTATCTAACAGAATATCTTTGACCTGATGAGACCAATTACCTGCATGCTTTGTGTAACACTTTGTTATTATCATCATTGAAAATTTGGGATGGCTTTATGTCTGGAATGATGAGAAAGCAATTTTTTTTTTTACCGTATAAGTAGGTAGCCAGAAAGTCTGCATAGTCTAATTGTTAATATGAGACCGAGAAGACGCGGGTGTTGGCCCAGTACGTCCATTACCCGGTATAATGCTACCGTGACAGCCTCCGCTTCGTACCCACGTCTGGTCTGTTTTTTTTAGTCATACACTTACATTTGTACCGAACAATTGGTACCTGGCGCTGTGGCTCGCGCTGAGCTCAAGTCGCTGTTAACAAATTATTCTTTGCTAATTTAAACATTAAATTTTCGTTACGGATTACGGCGTATTTTACAATAAGTGTTTATCTTCAAGTTTACTCAGTGGTGAAGAAAGATATTTGAACTCACTGTATAAAACTGCATCGGATAAATTGCGGCTTAATGTACTAAATAAGTTCTATTGGTTGCTCTTTCATGCTCAACCCATGACAAGATATTAGGTGATAACCTGGCGAATCACAATGCACTTGTTCATATCCAGGCCCTAGAACGGCATTTCAATTAAACAGATTTAATGAATAAGGAAATAGAGAAGCAAATTAACATCTCAACTGGAAAGTAAATTAGAAACGACGTACATTTATACCGTCATTGCAAGTTTGGAATGGGGTCATATGGGTTTGTATCAACCTGCGCACGGACGGACAGGGTCAAGTCTAACATCTGATACGTTCTCAGTAAATCTCTTATCAGATAATAATTTCGGTTCGTACCGCGACGTGCCTTCTCCTGCTGACTTAATCAGTATCTTGATGTATAAATACTGAAATCTAACCTGAACTGAATATCTATATATATAATTTGGCACATAACGATTTCTTCTCTTCACCACGCAAGAAAATTATGTAAAAAAAAAAAAAATCATTAATACAAACAACAAAGCCAAAATTACTGCTAGAATCCCAAACCGCTGAGGGTAAATAACGTTGCATTAATTCAATTTAAAAATAAAAAAATAAAAAAATAAAAAAATAAAAATAAAAAAAAAAAATAAGCACAAACAAAGAGAGAACTGTCTCCGTTTTCTCACCTAAATGTTATAAATGGATATAACGACTTCATATTTACTACGCCAATGTGAACATTTTGGATAGAAGATAGAAAGATAAAAAGACTAGATAAAAACAAGTACACACAGATAAGGCGTACCAAATATCGAAAAGACATTATAATTATTCCATTTTTATGGTTTCTACAGCTCGACGTATGAAATTGTATTAAACTACCTACTTACGTAAACACCTACATACATCTTATCTACATACAGTACCCACCTTCCTGCCAACCTACCTATTCACCTATACTAACTAGGAATATTAAATAGAATAAAGCTGCTGCGAGACATCGTAGTGCATCGTGTCTTCAAACATAAGTTTAGTTAGTTTATGCGCTAAAGGGAGTAAAAAATTACAAATTTTATATGTCTCCGTCAAGTTGTAAAAACTGTATTGCTAAACATAAGCTGACTCCGCCATTGAATTCCAAGTCAAGGCGAGTCGTGCGCTCCTAACTTCGTTCCTAGTCAATGACTGACTTCGTCCCTAGTCAATGACTGTATCAAGATATGTAAAAGGAAACAAAGAAATAGAATTTTCAGAACAAATTCTATCAAGGAGATTAAAATTTGGGTGAAATCTTTTTAATGAAAAAAAAAAAAAAAAAAAAAAATTAGGAGACAAAGCAAACACGTGATTGCCTGTCAAAATTGTAACAAAATTAATTTAAAATTCACAATATGAAGGTTATGACCATTTTTTGTTCATTATAAGCTTGGAACTTCTAGTAACTTTTCATTCTCGTATTCAAATGGAGAAAGAAAATGGACATTTTCCTTGTTTGACATCAGCACTTTTAAAAGTAAGAGGCAATGAGTGAATGAATATAAGTAAAGTAAACAAAATTGAATGAAAATGTACAGTTCATGTAAAAGAAGTCCCTCTCTTGTACAGACTTTTCGATGAGAAAGGAACGATCTGTTCGTTCAAAGGGCAAAAAACTGCTTTTGTCTTTTCTTGCCGGTAGTTCAATCAATTATGGATTTTTCTAAAGTCTCGCATTTAACCAAAATTCAACATTTACTTGCTTGAAGATGTGTGAAAATTAGACCAGTGCCCGTAAAGGATACATGCTACAGTAAATAAAATAAAAACCGTATTACTCGCTTATAAGTTGAGTCCAACTGCAAAATGCACAAAACCAGATCCGCCGGCGCATAATGCGTTGGCAGATCTTGGTCAGTGCAGTTTGTTAGAAGTAATAAGTAGAACAAACAAACAAACATAGACTCTGATCTGCAGATCCATTATGCTACTTCAGATCAGGCTCTTTTTTTTTTTTTTTTTTTGGGTTTTGAGGTATTTCTTGGAGGAGGTTTTTGTTGTTGTTTTTTCTTCTTTTTTGCAGTTAGCCTTCACTTACTCGCGAGTAGATACCGTAGGTAATATTTCTTCGTACGATATTGATATTGATAGTTTGCCAAGGCAGTAATATGATGGCTTGGCAAAATTCGGTCCCATGCAGAGGTTTACATACAATACAATTTTTAACAAAATCTAGCCCCTCCTTCATAAACACTTCTCAACTATCGTTAGCATTTACGGAGGGACACAGTTTTGAGTTAAGTAAGCACTCAGGTTCAAAAGTTTTATGAAAAGGTGAAATGATGAAGAAATATATTACTTTGTAAAACTTATTTAGTCTAGCTATTGGGCTGGGAATCGAATCCTTCAATATAAATCGATTATAACAAGGCCTCTTGATCTTCGTAGTGGGCCAGAGATGCCGATACTAGGACCTGTCTGAATGAAACAGATTTCATAATCATGCAGAATTCAAAATTTTAGCAATTAACTCATTAAAGTTTGTTTCACAATCTGTCAATTTGTATCCCCCTGGTGTGCCCATGCTACTTTTCCGGTTAGTCTTATAAACAAGACCCGGACCGACGCGCTGTACAAAAGTGGGGAAGGAAGGGAGCACTGGCGTGTTTGTTTCCAGTCCTATCTATTTGTTCGTTCCTCAATATGTATGTATGTATGTATGTATGTATGTATGTATGTATGTATGTATGTGTGTATATGTATGTATGTATGTATGTGTGTGTATGTGTGTATGTATGTATGTATGTATGTATGTATGTATGAACTCGTCCCTCAGTGTCATAAAAAAATAAGTATACTATATAAGGAGAAATTTCTGCGTTTGTTGAATGTCGCGAATTTTCAATTTAAAATAAGTTCTAGTGTTTAATTTTCTTGATTTTATTATTTTCCAACTGTTGTTTATGACCAGGTCTGAGAAAAATGCAGTATGGCTTTCTGTTTGTAAATTTTTGCTAGTATAACAAGGAATTTGAACTTATTTGCTTGATACATTACAACGATCAAGATCACACAAAGTACATGCACGTACACACGTGCATATTATCCTTCACTGCACCAAGATTTAACTGGGTCACATACACTGAAATATCGTAAACTGACTTTTTTGTTCGATCTGACTCATAGAAAGGTTTGAAAATTTATTTATCACATCACAATTTAAAATAATTTAAAAAGTAAAACTCAAGACTGAATTACTTGAATAATGGCATTACATTTCTTGATGTTCTATTAGTAAAAAAAAAATCAGTATAGCGCACCTACGTCTCTAATAATCCAAATAAAAATCAATTGCATAAAAATCAATTCGGGAGACCTACGAAAACACATCCAACAATTAATTGAAGGCAACGCAAACACAGGTAACAGCCTTCTAGTATAGTAAAGTGGGGATATATCGATATAACATGCTTCTGCATGGAACATCTTTACATCTATCCTATACTTATATGAAGATGCCCTACCTAGATTATAGTCTGTACGCCTCTAATGATAATACATTAGAAGACTTTGCTACACTTACCTATAAATCTTTTGTTTGAGTCTAAGGTCGCTTCCTCCGCATCTTCCCTTTGAATCTTTTTATAAACATTTTCGTCCTCTGTGCTAATACTTCTCTTATAAGATAATGCCACTGAAAATGTCACTAAAAGAGTAAGACCGGTTAATATCAGGGTACGCTTTAGCGCCATTTTGACCGATCGGTTTCAAGTGGTCGTGTCACATGACAGCTAGAAATAAAAACAACGACCGAGAGACACAGGTGCGAGGTTTTATCATACAACAGATGGTACATAGAAGATAGGGTTGGATTTGAGACCAGCCTTTTCATCGTGCAACCAATCGCTTTATTCCTAATTCAGTATTGAAACTAAATTAAACCAGCAACAATATCTCGGCTATTTTAAAGTTTGTGTGGTTTGGAGTTTAAGGCCATTTGCAGCAAATGATAGGTTATACATGGCGGCCAGTATAGTTTGGCGGAGGAAGACCCAAGGAACAGCCACCGACCCTCGGGAAGCTGTCAGTAAACTTTCTCAGAAATATGCCCTCGATCGTTGAGCAGAAACAAAAACATACGCGGATGAACTTACGATATATGTATGAATAATCTGTAAAGGAGAGCGCCTTATTATGCAATGAAATGTCGCTTAGTTTCCATTGGGTGAAATTCGAACATTGCAATTCACAGTAAAATCTATCTTAACACAAAGCACCGATCTTCACGAAAAGTGTACCAAAAAGGGTCACTTTAGGGAATTCAGATTGATCTTAAAGTACAAGTAAAAGCAAAAGAACAACAAATTTATTCGGTATTTCATGCGACGGCCAATAAAACAGAAAACATCACTCACAATCGTTAATATTGATAGTTTTTGTTTTTGTATTTTTTGCTGCATAGCACATGTAGATTATTTAGTGTAGAGCAAAGTGACTTGTCCGAGGGCACACCAGGCCTGATGCGAAAGTAGCCAGCACCCTCTTGGTCACTAGACCGGCAGGGTAACCACTGAGCTACCGATAATATAGAGTATACATAAATGTATTATATCACTGTGTACATCATACACTTTGTATTCTTGTCAAGGCCTAGGTTATACATATAACTTAATTCGTTGATGTATTAGGATTTTCATTATTCAAAAGATTAACAAAATTTAATCATAATCCCTTATTAAACCATCGCTTCATAAATACATTTCTTTCATATTTCCTATACAATTCATATTGAAAGAGAGTGACGTTAGTCATCTACAGTTATAACCATTCTTTTCACAATACAGTGGCGGATCGAGAAATATCGTTTGGGGGCGATCAAATAGGCGGAGAGCCTGAAAGACGGAGCCCCCCTCCAGTGAGGACCCAGGGAGAGAATCCCCACGAAACTTCTGCATTTTAAAGCGTTTTCAGAACATATTCTTAACCATCTGACTGTAAAGAAAATTTAGTCTAGTTAATGTTTCGGTTTTTGGGTCCCACACCAAACCCAATCCACCCCTGCAATATGCGAAACTTCGATTAAATATATTCAAAGCATGGTGGCGGCCTGTTCCTAAAACTAAATTATGAATTATGATTGGAACATGGAAATCAAAGAATTCCGTTGATAAATTTCAATTCAAGTTCTTTAACAACGTTTAGGGAGTTTAAAAAAATACATGTAACTTCTTTGTGGTTAACTCACAGCTTCACCATGACATTTTGGTATCGTAGTCTTGAACTCTTTAGCATTGTTTACATGTGTGCCCAAAAAGATAGGATACATAGCTCTAAATATATACATCAGTTTACCCTGAAAACATTGACTTGATAAAGAGACCCAATCAATACTTTCAGAATTATATAAACAGTAAAATATACTATGCTTCTTTGGTAAATACTTCAGTTCAATCGATTGAAGGTCAAATATATCAAGGGTCGGTAACCTACGGCACGCGTGCCACAAGGTGGCACGTCAAGAGGTTTTGTGTGGCACGCGAAGGAGAGCCAAAAATCTCGATTTTAACAGTGTTACTCTCTAACTGGTGGCACGCGCTAGTTCATTTTGTAATTAATCGGGAAAAAAGTGGCACGCTATGTAAAATAGTTGCCGACCTCTGAAATATATTGTTTAACGTGGATCTGTGGGGGTGGGAGAAGAGAACCTGACCATGACTCGCGAATACTATTATCATCAGACAATATACTTACTCTGATATTCAATACTATGGTAATAAGTCCACATAATACAGATATTATTGAAATACTTATGTAATTGTTTGGATCTTAAACGGAGTATTTACTCAATTAATGAACAAATAATGATTTTCCCGATTCTTCAGGAAATATACTAATGTCAATCGGTAAGAACCAAATGATTTTCCTTGTTATGTTGTCCTACGCACAGGGAACATCTCTTAGATTTAACAGACATGGTAACGAGTTAAAATCCCTTTCTTCCATATTTATCACATTAGCTAAAGGACATTATAATTATCAATAACATGATGAATGTCCTAGCAGATCTTTAGCATCACACACACACGCATATATATATATATA
>JAECUM010038238.1:0-31251 GCA_016617855.1 Megalonaias nervosa
AAAAAAAAAAAAAAAAAAAAAAAAAAAAAAAAAACAACAAACAAACAAACAAACATTCATGTCGACAGTTTTGAATAAAATAATACAAAATAAAAATCTACTTTGGTAAGAAAATATAAGGAAATATTTCACTAGTAAGATGGACATAGTATTGTCACTTGTGGCTTCAACACGCGTGACAAATCAATGTTTGCACTTCAATAGTCAAATAATTTCTTATACCTATTCAAAAAGAATATACTCTATTTTATTGAGACACGTAATCATGTTCTATATTTTGTGGTGGATAATTGACGTCCATCCATCATTGCAATTAATTAATCTATTTATAAAATTGGCTACCATTTCGAAATTATGTTGCCATGTTTCCATTTTTGCCATATTTACATAATGAATTCGTTTGCTTATTTCCTTTCAAATATATTTTACAAAAATTCGATATATTAACATATTGGAGGCATATATACGCGATGAGACGTACCGTAAATCTACTTCCCCGTAATATGTTTCACTATATTGCAATTATGAATTCAAAATTTCAATTTACACCGGCATTTCAATAGATAAACTTATTACAAAAGACAAAAAATTCCTTCCATGAAAAACAGAAACAAAGGAGTCAAATAGCTCTATTTTTAAACTTACTTGTCGATAAAGCTATGCCACCTAGTTCCAAGGTCTATCTCTGTCTAAGGTCTCAATGTATAAGAAGTTAAAACAGGCATGAGGTGGGAACTGATATTGTATAACTAACTCATATTTGAACGGCGATTTCGTATTATGCAATTACTGTTGGAACGCAGGTGAAGAAATTGTAAATGGAGGTGATACCAAGTAAAACTGTTATTGTCCGGAGTTGAAACTAGTTTGTCTTTGTTGCAGTTGGATGCACACTACAAGATCAAAAGGTACAAAACGGCTGGATTGATTAGTATGTAATAAGTTGCCTCTCATTCCTTGAGACTCAAACATAATCCTTTCCATACGAAAATCTGGCATTTGGTCTCAAATGGCACCACTATTTACTGTTCAAAGCGGTCGAATAGGATCGTCAACCCCGAGACCGGCTATTGAGAAATGGACGATTCTGTTACCCACCCCTCTGGAAGACGTCGCATGTACTGGTTCAAAATGTTTAGATAAAGGAGTAGGAAATTGCAGTTAGGCACACATGATCAGTACACTAACAGACCCAGTAAATAGTCATACAACTGGATCACATCGGGAGAGGAATTTCACTTGGTCAACGTTGTCATAGATGAGTAATATGATCTTTACAGGTACATTTTTATGGATATTAATTCATCTCTAAATATGAATTTGTTTTCAACTATTTCAGTTCTTGGTGAAACATTGGATACTGAAAGTAATTTAATAAAAGATTAAAAAGAACAATTTTGTTACTCGAGTTACAGTTCCTTGCGGCGAGGAAATTTGAATGCCTTGTCCTTAATCGCATTGTTGCAGCTAACATAGCAATATCTTAGGAGGATTCGAACTCATACCCATCAATTGCCAATCATAGAGCCCACTTCACTTCGAGTTGACATTCATGACAACTGACTAAGGCTGTAGACATGCTTCGTTTTTTAATATTTCTTTTGATTTTTTTAGGGAGATTATTTTTTCTTCTTTTTATGCCGGTAATGTGCTGAAAACTAAGGTTAACTACATAACCTAAAGACGAACATTACCGCTTTTGTCTTTGTGAAACTAGACCAAAGAAAAAGAATGATACCGTTCGCTAAATATGAATTGTACATTCAGCTCGATAATTTAGTTGAAAACGATTCTTCCATCGAAATCGGAAGAACAACGGCTCTTAGTTTAGACCTGCCTTTAGGGACAAACATATCATTATATGGACACTAAATGGTGACAGTCTAGAGGTGGTGTTCTAGTAACTAAGACATGAAGACTCATATCTCGGCACTGCAAATGGGAAAAAAAATGTGTGTGATTAGGATTTTTAACGTAGCTTTAACAATTTTTCAGTCATATCGCTACGATGTCTGCAGTGTGCCAGTTTATAGTGATGTCTATCAAGGGGGCATCGTGCCACAGACGTCCTACCTAGTCACATTATCCTGAAACCAAGCCGACGAGTCATAACGCTAACCTCCTAATGCTGAGCTCCAAGGAGGGCAGCTGCTAGAACAAAGTGTACTACGAATCATAGAATTTGTCAATAAAGATTACAATATTGACTCGTTCATTTCAAGCAAACGTACACGTTGTAAATCTATGTCCTATTATCTCGTTAACGTTTACATATTTTGAATCAAGCGAAAAGATTTCTCTGTCGTGTTAAGGAATTTTCGCTGTAATAAAATCATATCTGCTCATCAACAAATATTTTGCTGTTATCTCGTGACACTCCGATGACTATTCTGAATATGCAAAATCAGCAACTAAAGATCAATTACAAAGGAATGATCTCGTTTACTCCATTCCTACGGGTCCCTTGTGTCTCCATACACTACGTTCGTTTGGCCCATCACACTGAATCGACCAGTATTATCCATCCATAGTGAACGCGCTAAATAATTTATTACTTCTATTACAAAATGTATATCACCTATTTATTTTGTTGATACACTTTGTGCTATCTTTATGCTGGGAGCGAGAAGTGTGAACTTCTCTTGATTTTGATAGAAACAGGATTACACGATAGACAAATATCGATTTGACTTAATCATATTTACAAAAACGTTAACATATTGTGTATATTGTTCTATATTTTAGGGATATATATGCAATGTGGGATAGCTTAATATAATGTCCCTAATTGTTTTGCTCATATTATAATAATGCTTTCGCAATATTTGTTTACACAGGCAGTGGAATAGATACGCTGGTTACACCAGGAAGACAAAATTCCTTCCAAGATAAACCGAATAAACAAATAAACTTACCTATCAATAAGGCTATGACACCTCCTGTCAAGGTCTCAGCATCCAAAGACATGATGTGGGAGCTGGTAGTTTATAAGTAAAGCATTTGAATGATGATGTTATATTATGTAGTTATTGGTGGAAGTCAGATGAAGGAATTTTAAATGGAAATGATGCAAATTTCGTTTGGAGTTGAAACTGGAATGCCTGCTTTGCAATTAGGTGTACACCACTAGATTAAAATTTCCGAACCAGCTGGAGTGGCTAGTAAGTTATAAGTTGCCTCTCATACCTTCACCACTACACTCTCTCCCCTCCATATCCACCCTTTGTCTCGAATAGCACCATGACTGACTGCTTACAGTGTTCGAAACGCATCGTCCACCGAGAGACCAGTTATTGAGAGGTAGACGATTCTGTCTTAAACCCACCCTTCTGGAAAGATGTCTCATGAAATGATTTGCAAATGTAGACAAAGCAGACAATAATTGGAGCTAGGTACACATGAATAATACACTATCGGACCCAAATGTACTTGACGGCTTACTAAAGTCTCAGATACCTCGACCATATCGAAGGAGGAATTTCACTTGGCCACTGCTGAGTAACATCAGCTTTACAGCTACATATTTATGCAGTTAATTCATCATTAAATATGAATGTTTTGGACTCTCAGTTATTAATGAGTTTTGAAAACGGATAAAAATAAAATAAAACATTTTGCTTGTTCTAGTGGCAGCTGAGTGCGCCGAGGATATTTGAATTTCTTGCTTACAAGTATATTCTTGCAGCTAAAATAGCAATCTCTGAGAAGGGTTCAAACCCACATAACCTAATTCGAATTATGCAAGGTACTGATGAGGCCACATGACATCGAGTTAACACATATGGCAACTGACTAGAGCGGTAGAAATAGTTCTTTTTTAATACATCTTTTCATGTTTAACTAAGTGATTTTGTTTTGTCTATTTTAATGCCGATCATGTGCTGAAAAATGGCGTTAAGCCTTTAATGACAACAAGAAAATTTCCATATTGCCTTTTTGAAACTGGACTAAAGATGAAGAATGATGCAATTTGCTAAATATGAACTGCATATTCAACTCCATAATGAAATCGATATCCATTCGTCTAAGAAAAGCGGACGAACAACAAATCTAATTTTAGGAGGGAAATAATGACTTCTCGCTTAACGATACCATTATAAAGATTCTAAATGGAGGTACAATCTAGAGGTGGTGTTGTAGTAAGAAACACATGCAGACATATATACCTGCACTGCAGATGGGAAACAATTTTTAATAAAAATCATAGAATTTGTCATTTTAAAATGTATAAATAAGTACAGCATATTATGCAAGGTACTTCATGGATGAATAATTGCCAAAAACACGTATATATAGTCTATATGTTTTCATTAGAATATTGAACTCGTTGCATGCTTCCATGTCTCTGTTCATACCGACAGACTGAACGGTACTTTTAGCCTGGACTAATTATTAAATTTGTATCATATATTTGCAGCACTACCCTCTCACCCCCGCCCTAAGTAGAAGAATTTTCGCGCGACCCAGGGTCACATCATAGATAGGTAGGAATATATCCTTCTCTTCGCAATATCTACTTAGGGTCTTTTGATATAGACAATACTAGCACACTCGTGAAATTTAAAATTAGTACAATCTTTTATTAATGTAAGAAAACAAAATCAGATGAAGAAATTTTCATTTCAGCTCTGCGTATGTCTGTCGGTATTAGCTCTGCAGTTGTTTAATGTGCGTAGGGCAAACTCAGCGAGCACAAAAGAGTTACAGAAGTTCACGCAGATAGACAATGACGCAAACATAAATAGTAATAAAATTAAAGGTTTTGAGAGAGGTGATAAAGTATTATATGGGTTTAATAAAAAGGATATTCTCCGTAGCGTAGAGGTAAGGCATATTATGGATCCAAATAGATCTTATCAAACAAATAAGGAACCTGTTGTAAGGTTATCAACTTTTATAACTTTCCCTTACCTGCATTGTAGACATCACCTAAGAAAAATGGTTTTGTACTGTATCTACATGTAGCAGAAATTAAGACAATTACATGTTGAGCAATACCTATGTAAACAACTATCTTAATACGTAAATTAATTTTGTATCTGGATGTCATAGGGGCCGACAATATTGATATCCAATTTACAAAGTTTTAGATTGAAACATTATTTACTACTTTTTATCACAACAATAGCAGGTTTCAAGGGGCTTTTAGCTCAGTAACCCTTGAAATCTTCCTAACAAATACAAAGACGTCATTTTTGCCACCTACCCAAGAACAACCCCCACTACCAGTAACTGGTAGAGAGAGAATTATAGTTGTGGTGACATACTTTATGGCAGTTGCGCGAAAGTATTTGCTTGGACGATTTTTTGGGGTACTTTGCTAGAAACACCCCTATTTATTACTACTATCATCGGATTCATTATTTATAATGGTTAGATAAAATTTATACTTTACCGTCAAATAAAATTCATACTTTACCGTTAGGTAAAATTTATACTTGATGAAAATTTATATTAGAGATTCAAATAAACAATAGGAGAATGGAATTTGAGAGAAACATATATGAGATGAATAGGGCCAGATCACCGAATCAAAGTGATTGGATTACATATGAGCAAGAAAATGACTGAGCAAGAAAATGATTGCAGAATTTGAGTCCTTGAAAGGGACAGCTATTGATTTAGGTATATTTAGAAAAGCTGTTGGAAAATCTTGTGGCGGTTACGATTTTGTTCAAACGTTTGATGAATCGTTTTGGATCTTATTTCCATCAGACAATGAAAAAACTGAAAGTTTGGATGAAAGATCATGATTCAATTTTTGATAGCGCTTTTAAAATTCTTCCTGATAAAAAAGAAGCAAAGAATCTGTTATCTAATGGATCTGCAATATTATCTTTATCATTAGATAAAATGTATACTTGATATATTACTGTTTTAGATTAAACTTTTACTTGACTGATATCAGCTCGACTATCACTAACACATTCTACATGATATGTTCGTTGATAATGATTTTCGTACTTGCTGATTCTCATTGAGAGGATATCAGTTAACATACTGTCAATGATACGACATTCACGAATTAAATCGTCCATGTCGTATTTAACGTCACACAAATATAATCGGATTTGTTCTAACAATTTTTTTATAAGTAACACTTGCGGTTTTACAAGCACATTTTGGGTCTCAAATCGAGGTTCTAGTATTTTGCACGACTCGGCAAGAGAAACACCATCGCTGGATATTATCAGCAAGAAAGGATTTAATGCTGTTCCGCTTGAGATAATACCGGATCCTGTTAGCTCTAACGGAATGTAAGAAATTATTGTCAAGATTCTACTATAATATTTGTAACATTGTTTTATACACCAAAGATTTTGTGATAACACTTTTAATATTGTATAATATTGTATTAACGCATCAAGTTCGGATTTCGGAATATTTTCCGAGATATGATTGAAGTCTGTGATTTGCTTTCTTCATTTTTCTTTTTAGGCGATATTAAAAGTTGTAGTACCAACAAGAAAATCAACTAACTGACGAAATTTCTCATTCTTAGGATCTGCCAGAAAATTTCTGTACTTGTCATAGACACCTGATGAAGTATCCTTATACTTATCGTCGGTCAGTACCTCATCTTTCATTAGCAAACTATATGAATCAAGAACATTTCCGATCTTGATTGGATTATTCACTAAATCCATGTAATCTTTTTCTGTTTTATCGATAAACCCAATTACTTTGCTCAACTCGGATAAACTAAGATTCTTGATTGTCAAGTGTTTCCTCAAAATTGCATATGCTGTTGCAAACATATTTAATATATAGTCCCTGACAACCCTTATATCTGGTACATCAGCACCAACATACCTAATCATTTGTGTAAAAAGTTTAACGTCTGGTGGGGTACGTGTGAAAAGTTTACTAATTTCATCGTAATAATCTCGCAGAATCAGCTGCCTAGATCTCTCGAGTGACGGCAGTCGATAATCGTCAATCTCACTAATATCAAAGTACGAGTAAATATCTCCTTTGATATCAGCATCTGCTACCTCATTGAAAAACTTTTCTATTTCGTCATCGCTGTATTTACTAATATCAGTTTGTAAATAAACAATTACTTATTATGATTTATCACCAATGACAGGATCAAAGTTAATTTGTCTATCATCCTCACGATTTTTATGTATCATCATCGGTAAAATTGAATTAGCGTATGCTTTAACTATCAACTTAGCATCACCTCTAATATAAACAACTTTTAACAATCCAGACCTAGTTCATGAAATATTCTGCGTTTTAAAAAAGCATCTCTAAGTTCTGCAATTTTTGATAGTTTTATCAGATTACCTCTGCATTTTATGCCATCTTGACGTATCAGTCCCTAACCCTCCACCTTTATTCGCTACTAAGAGAAACTTCCGTATGATAAACAGAACCAAACTAACGCATGACATCCAAGCAAACCTAACAACTAGCTTACCTACTACAGCAGAACAACTTGATAACTGCCTGCGTTCATTGCTCGACAAACATGCCCCAGCAACCAAGTGCAGAGTAGCAATTCAGAAGTGTTCTCCGTGGTATAGCAGTGTTAGGGAACAGCTTCGCACTGCTAAAAGAGACCGCCGTAAAGCTGAGAGGCTTTGACTTTCCACCAGACTCACTATTCATAAGCAGATCTATGATGCCGCTAAGAAGAATGTCACAAACATAGTCCATGCAGCGAAATCAGCCCACTGCAGTAATAAGGTCATGGAAAGTTCCAGCTGCAAAGAGCTATTTGAGATTAATAACAAGCTAATGTCAGGAACAAATGTACACCACTTCCAGCTACCTTCCCTCTAGTCGACCTTCCAGACCTGTTTGCAAATTTCTTCCGTGACAAAGTACAAACCATCAGAGATAAACTTGACAACACAATTTCAGCTGACTCGTCGTCACCATACAGTTGCGATACAGAATTTCAGCGGCAACCGTTAGCAGCATATAAACCTGTCTCTATGGATTTAGTACGTACAATCGTGATGAAGAGTGCACCAAAGTCATGTGAACTGGATCCGATTCCGACGTTACTGCTGCTAGAGTGCTAGGATCCAATGCTGCCTTCACTAACTGATGTTATTAATACATCTCTCTCATCTGGGGAATTCCCATCATTTTACAAAACTGCCATTGTAAAGCCTCTGCTGAAGAAACCAACACTCGACCATAATGATTTAAAGAACTACCGCCCAGTTTCTAATCTCCCATTCATGTCAAAAATCTTAGAAAAGTTGTTCTATCCCAACTTGTATCTCATCTGAATTCAAACAGTCTTTTTAGCAATGTACAGTCTGCATATCGCCCTTGCCACAGTACTGAAACTACTCTTCTGAAAGCAGTCAATGACCTTCTCTCTGCTTTGGATAGCGGAAAGATTACAGTCCTCACTCTCCTTGACTTGTCTGCAGCATTTGACGCTATAGACCATGATATATTACTTCACCATCTCCAGCATGTATTTGGCATTCATGATACGGCCTTACTATGGTTCAAGTCCTACTTGGTCAACAGGACACAAATTGTGTTCGCAAATGGAAAACACTCCAGCCCAGTTGATCTATGCTGTGGTGTTCCACAGGGGTCTGTTCTTGGACCTGTTCTCTTCATTCTATACACTCAGCCACTCTCAAGTGTCATAGATCATCATCCAATGTCTCACCAATTGTATGCTGATGACACCCAAATATACAAATCTAGCCATCCAGCTGAAGTTGAAGCTACCATCCAAGGCGTAGAGAGGTGCGTTTCCGATGTGAAATCATGGATGACATGTAACAAGCTGCAGATGAATGTTGATAAAACTGAAGCCATCCTGATTACAACACAAAGACTTTCTCATTTACATCCTTTACTTCAGACAATAAATATCAGCGACACCAACATTAAATTCACACAGTCAGTACGAAACCTCGGTGTCACTCTTGACAGTACTCTCTCGTTGCATCAACATGTCATGAACATATGCAAGGCTGCATATCTTGAGCTGAGACTACTCAGCTCCATTCGCAAGTATCTTTCAGTTGATGCCACTAAAACACTTGTGTGTTCCTTAGTACTTTCAAGACTGGACTATTGTAACTCAATTCTGTCTGGTTCGTCTCAATAGCTACTTCAGAAACTTCAAAAAGTTCAAAATACAGCTGCTCGGATCATCCTTAGAGTACCACGATCAGAGCACGCCTCTCCCCTGCTCTCTACCCTACACTGGCTATCCATACGATCCAGAATTAAACACAAAATTTGTTCTCTGTGCTACGTTTCACTGATGAGCTCCAGTCCAACATACCTATCTGACCTCACCCATGTGTACACACCTGCAAGATGCTTACGCTCCTCTTCTGACACTCGTATTCTCATTATTCCCACTATGAAGATGAAATCATGTGGACAACGCTCTTTTGCATACCAGGGCCCAGCAACGTGGAACGAATTGCCCACTGCACTTAGGCACAAAGACACAGTGATCTCATTCAAGAGCGCTCTTAAAACTCACCTATTTCAACTGCAAGAACAGAATTAAAGACCTAATAATGTATCCTTTCCTTAAATATTTACAGCATATTTTCTGTTTCTACTTTCGTGGTGTTTGTTTTTATTTTTGTAATCATATCATTATATATGTTTTTTTTTGTGTTCTTTAAGTGTTGTCAAATGTTGTAAAGCGCTTAGAGCTTCTAAAGATTAGGCGCTAAACAAAGTCCTCATTATTATTATTATTATTACTATTATTATTATTATTATTATTATTATTATTATTATTATTATTATTATTATTTCCGTAGGTTTCCGATAAATTATCGAGTTCATCATTTACTTTTCCTATTCGATTTTGTTCTGTTTGTTTTCCAACATAAGCCCGTGCTTTTATCAGATTTCATTGGTTAATTAAAAGCTGTATTTTCTTTGCTAAGTTAAATCAGCACTTTTTTCAACAGTTACTCAACTCGATTTTGTTCTTCTCGACACTCATCAGGATGACAATATTTGCTTATAATATTAAAGTTTTTGACGGCATCTTTTAATTGTGGTCCGCGCGTATGCATGACACGCACAAAGTTATCCTCGATATCCGTTGGTGGCGCGGTTTTATCATTTAACGACTCAAGTTTTAAGTTTTTTATTTAGTAAATTTCCTGTATAGCACTTACTTCAGTTGCATTAATGAGTGAATACCGGTTGCAAATATTTCTTTCGGACCAAATATATTGCTATAAAATTCTTTTGCTACAGTGATAATTGGTGGTTCAGTCATTTTATTCTACAGCGTCAGATTAAATTTGATTGCAATGATTAAACCTGATCATCATGTGTGTATATCTGAAATGCATAAGACCAGGAAACGGACATTGTGCCGCAAAAACGTATATTCAAAAATATTGATATTTATTAACAGTATTTGCGGTCGGAACAATAAAATATTGTGTTGTTGAAATATACGTGTTTGTCGTACTGTATAACGTTGTCCAAGTTACATTGTCATTAGATCCTTCTAACCTCCAATTATAAATACGGCCGACACCAGAATTTAATCGACCTCGCAAATGAAATTGCCAAATAGATACAGCAACAGGACATTTAATTTTTAACCAAAAGTGTGATGTTTCTCCATTCGCAGTCCATTCCTGACCACCAAGAACGACAAAAGTAAACAAGAAAGCATTCTTAGGATTATTGCCGGAATATTGTGTTGATGCAGTTGAGACAAATCCAACTCGATTATCAAATGCTCAACGAGCGTTTGGAATATACCCAACATTGTTTTTGATTCGTTTTACGCCAACACCAGAGACATTGTCGACGTAAGCTTTAGTGGTGAGATCAGCTGGATCAACCGGAGTATAATTTGTGGTTATTATGTTAGCGCCCATGTCAATAGGACCTGATATTACATTTCCGATTTTCTTAATATACGAGGTATTAATTGCAATGGATATAGATGTGATTGCTGACGTTTTACTGTCATCAAAGTACTTTTTGTTAGATAAATCTTCGTCGAAGACAGGATCAGTGGACGATTTGGCGTGTTGAAGCCCATTTTTAAATCACCAGACATTGTATCGCCGTTTAGTTTCACAAAATTGCTTTTGACAAATCTAACATTGGTTAACCAATCATCGTTGTTAAGCGCTGTATTGGCAAGTTGTGTATTATTAATTAACTTACCACCCATGTCAATGCTACCAGTCATAAATCCACCAGATAATTTTAAATACGGGGTTAGTGCACCTCTCAAATGAGCATAACTTTTTGCCTCAGAGTCCGCAGCTGGTGGTGAATTTATTGATAATTCAGTTATTTTTGCGTTACTTGACAAAGTTAAATCGCCGATCATTGTATCTCCGATTTTCTTTACAGCGGCAGCATAGACCGACTTTAGCTGGTTATAACTTGCTGCCTGACTTATGTTTAAATTTGCTGGTGGAAAATCTTGTTCAAGTTCGATAATCTTTTGCCAGACTCTATTGTCTGGTCACCTCTCACTGTATCACCTAACAGCGGTAACTTTTTATCGTCAACTTACTGCTTGGCTTTGGTTAACGTTGCAGGCGGATATGCAGTTTCCAAGTTTATGATTCTGTTACCTGACATATCCAAATCACCGCTTAAAGTTCCTCCTGTCTTATCCAGTTTGTTATCGTCTACTAGTTTGAGCTGAGCCTAATTTACCGCTTGTGTTTGGTCTAATTTATCCGGTGGGTATTTTGTCTCAAGTCCAAGTACACGAGAGGTTTTCATTGTCAGGTTGTTGGTCATTGTACCTCCATCACTTCTGAGATAAGCCGATAAATCAACTGTTCCATTTGTTGTCATCGTATCAGAAGATACTGATCCGGTTAATGTTGTTCCGAATTTCGTGTAATAACTCAATGTTTATAACTTATTGCTAGACTAATTTTTTATCAAACACAAACGACACAAAAATTTTATCATGCGGTAAATATATAAAGCAATGTCAATATTAAAATTTGATACCGAGCGATTAATCGTGCATAAACAGAACAATGAACTGCGTGTTTGTCATTTCCTGATTGTTGGTCGGACTGGCTCAGGCAGAACAAACTTGTTGATGAATTTACTGCTCAACGGCAACTTTAATTATGATCGAATATATATTTACACAATAAATCCGCAGAAGGATAAATACGAATTGTTAAGCGACTACAACGAAATATTTTGGTGCGGGTGAAGACATATTTTTAATCAAACAAACTGAAGACCTTATTCCGATAGCCGAGCTTGATTCACACGAACAAAAATAATTGTTTTTGAAGATATTTCGTTAAATAACAGCGAGATGAACAAAATAAGACCTTACTTCCTGTTGTCACGCAACCGCAAGTGTAAAGTGGTTTATCTTGCGCAGGGTTTTTATAACGTCGATAGATTTATCAGACGAAACACTGGTTGTTTTATACTATTTCCCGGACTTGACAATGTTGATGGGAGAAATATTGCAACAGGACAATGCTTCGACGTAACAAAGAATAAGTTTTTTTGAGCTGTATCACAAAGCTACTGCGGACAAATACAACTTTTTCTTATTCGATAAACTTGCACGAGATCCATCAAAAATGTTTCGTTGTTGTATTGACAGATTTCTGTAATAATTTTGTGAGGCGTAATCAATAACTATGAAAAACAAAACAACAAAGATTGATTTGTTAAACAAATTTGCTTCGACAAGAGCCGTGTTTAAGAAAAATGTACAGGAAGAACGGCAAGGACAAGTAGCTGCCGCAGAGGACACTTCCAAGCCTTTTAGGCCAGTAACAGAAGCAGTACCTGGAAAACAACCAGATACACCAACGTTGTCCGCAGACGAGTTAAAAGAGTGTCAGAAAAAGGTTTGTTAGGTTTACATGGAGAGCGCCAAAACCAGAAACAGAGTCCGCTGTTAAAAATAAAATATTGAGCAAGCTGAACGATACAAAACAATATTAGAAAAAATAGATGAAAAAAATGATTCTGTAAGAAGATAAAAAGAAATCGGCTGCAGAATTGTGATAGATAATTGGATTTCAAAAATACACAGTAAAATTACTGATACTGAATACGAAATATTTAACGGAAATTATTTTAGAAATTTTATGGCAAGTGAGATTTTTTCAAAGGGGATGAAATCAACTAGTTAATTGAAACATTAACGCCAATATGTGCAAGAAACAGGGATAAAATCGATGAAATTGATGCGGCTAATGCAGATGAAATATTAAAATTGTACAACGATTACCTTAGTGGTATTATTGCTGGACTTTACAATGAAGCTATTAAGAAGATCAGAAATTTCAATCCGAGTTTTACCAATGGCAGAAATGGGTTAAACACATATGTTAAAAAAAAAAATTGACGAAGAAAGAATAGAAGAAAAACGTGGATATGGTGGTAAAATCTTCACATCAATCACGGAAATGGCTGACCGACCGATGTTGTTAATATCATCGAAAGAAGCTGGTAGTGCCAGTATGGAAATAGATAACGAATTGCAGATATACTTGATCATCTTCAAACAAATGGATTATTGACAACCAGCGAGTATGAAATATTACACAACAATCTTGTCTAACGGTGAAACCCAAAGATTATGTCAACCACACTTCTACTTGATTCCTCACAATCAACGTCGGACAGCGCAATCTTTTCTGTCAGTTATAATTCGCCAATACAACTTGACGAAGCACGACAATACGAAATTGGATTAATTTTTCTTCAACGGCATGGCATTCTATGGCCAATGTTAAAACTGGCATCAACGATGACTTCACGTTTAATCCAGGAGCATGGACATCGTTTGCAATACAACAAGGAGCGTATAACGTCACTGATCTCAATAAAACAATAAAATAGTTAATTACAAAAAATGGTGGTGTCGCTGACAATTTTGAGCTGGCGCCGAACTATAATACGTTGCGTTCCAGAATAACGTTAAAAATAATTTATGGATTGACTTTTCACCGGCAACAAGCATCGCGTGAGTGCTAGAGTTTGATAATAAACAATACGGCTCAGTTGCCGAGCAGACAATATACTACTACGGCAGCGTTCCGGTCAATATAACATAAGGAAATACTATTTTGATTAACTGTTCTATTGCATCTAGATCTTATTCTGCACATGGCAGTCAAGGACAAACAATTTATAATTTCTCACCTGACGTACCACCTGGTTCGTTAATGCCAGTTAATCCACGGTAGATAATATATTATCCAATTAATCTTGAAAATCAGATATCATGTATAAATATGCAACTGACATATCTGGGCAGCAACTTGATATTAACAATGAAATAGTTACTTAATACTTGCATCTGAGATCTGACAGCAAAAATCTAATTCTGTGAGACAACATTGATAGAAAATGAAACAAATAAATATTCATCGAAGAAAACTCGTGGGAGGATTCCTTGGAAATATATTTTCAAAGATTGTTAAAAATATACCCAGAATCGCGCATAAAGTTGCACCAATTGCCATTGACGCATAAAAAGCTTTTGCGAGTGTGAGTGACGTTCTTCGACAGTTGGCTTTAGACTTTGCCTAACAATTTTGTATGACAACAAGTAGAAAACAACAGTGAAATACACTACAAAAGAAATATATTTGACTCAGGGACAAATCAAAATGTTGTCAACCGCAATTATCAAACGAAGTGCGGTTTCTCTTAAAATATCACCCAGCTCAACAACAGGTAATCAGATCAAACTGACGCTGACGCAGCAGAAAATAACGAAAATGTCGAAAGGAAAACCTTTCGTGTTTAATCTGAGCATTGTGCAAATAACAGCAATGACATGACATGGTGGATTTCTTGGACCAACACTTGCAACGCTGGGAAGAACAATATTATCAAAATTATTGCCATCCTTGGTACGTTGGGCATTGCAGCTGCATCAGGTTCTATATCCGAAACAACTAAAAAGGCGGTCTCCGGAAACGGTATCAAACAAATCCTCTAACTTTTGATTTTGTGTAACAGTTATGTAACATTTTTATGTGACAGTTATCTAACATTATTGTGCAACAGTAACAAATAAATAATTCCAGCTCGAAAAAAAAAAAAAAAAAACCGAAAAAGACGAAGTCATCATCGGCAAGTTTCCTCATCAAACCAAACAAATCCGACCAAAAACTGTATTTATTTAAGAAAATCTGACCAAAAACAAACAGTTTTTAAAAAAAATTAATTTTCTGAAAAATTCGGAAAAAAAAATTATTGTTAATAAAAAATTAATTTTCTGAAAAATCCGACCGGAACAGTTTTCTATAACTGATAATATAAAACTTGAACATGCAAATGTGAATGCGATCGAGACTTAGTGCTTGAAGAAGATAAAATTGTCACGTATTGCCAACGCTGTATTCGCCGAGAAGTAATTGGCGCTCGTATTGATACCCACAAACATATTGGTAAATTACCAAAACCCAGCGGTGGTTGGACATTGCCCGGACATGAATAAAGTGGTCCGTATAATCCGCTGGATCAGCAGTTGGACGAGAACGATAATCCACTGTCCTGAGAAGAAACGTATAATCAGGTTGATGTGATAGCGATGCGTCATGATATCTGTTATCGCGACAAAGAACAAGATAAACCCGGTTGAGACAAAATAATATTAAATTAATTAAGTGACATGAAACCTACCGGAATGCGAAAACGTATTGATAGTTGTTGTTGCTGTTGTTGTGGGGCTTAACGCCATTTTTCAGCACACGATAGTCTATACAAGGCGGCCAGTATTAACGGTGGAGGAAGAAACCGGGAAATCCCCGGAAAGAACCACCGACCCACGAGAAGCTACTGGCAAGCTTTCTCACATATGCACATTCGCCGAATCCTAGACTCGAACTCACGCACGTATTGATAGAAAACTAGTACAAGGACTAATTGGTGATAAATATAAGCTTGGGCTCGGACACCCCCGAATTGGTCTGTAAGATGACCTCGCCATGGAACTTCACAAGCTTACAAAAAAAACTTTCGAGATACATTGACGATCTTTCACGTATTGTATCTTATTACAAGAACACAAAACACAAAACCCTTCCGTCTTGTGAAAGGAAGATGTCGCCGAACGACGCAATTGAAAATCCGTTGCACGCAAACGAAAATATGTAGCGCCGTCATAAATTTAAGATCGGCGACAAAGTCAGAATTTCCTTGAAAAAAAAATTCATTTGAGAAAGGTTTTACCAGAAACTGGACCGAAGAAGTATTTGTCATTGATAAAATTATAATGACAATTCCTGTTACATACGTCCTAAAAGATCTCTCAAGAGAACCAGGAATTGGTAGTTTTTACGAACAGGAACTACAAAAGACTGATCAATATGTATTTGTTATCGAACGAGTAATCAGAAAGCGTGGAAATAAACTTTAAGTCAAGTGACGCGGTTACCGTGACAAATTTTAATAGTTGGGTACCATCATTAAGTATAGAACAATAAAAGTTGGCGATAAATTTGCTTATATCGTTGCAAGACCGACTTACATTTTACCGGTTTGCGTAATGATCTTAGATATAATTTTCTTTCTTGTGTCATCAGCATAAGATTAAATATTTTAACGAAGACAAAATCGAATGTTATACTTTTTTGCCGACCTGGTATTTTAGCGTGCATGAACGGCTTTATCAATTGCCAGACTAACTAATTTTCGCAACTGTAAAATCGAATTTCGATATATTTTTGCGATATGATACTTCACATCGTATCTCCCAGTTGTCGATCTACGGTAGGAATTGTATCAACGACGGTGATCAATCACTGTAAGCAGCGGTAATAAAATTATCAATGGCAGCGATTTCATCACCGTCACTGTCATCATGCATCAATAAAGTTAAATCAAATTCATCATTGATAACTTTGTCAACGACAACAGTTTTTGGTTTGACATTTTCAAGTTCGTCGAGGTAAATATCTGCCAAACGTTTCATCAGATCCATATTAACTTCAGCTTTTGTCTGATTGTTAGAAATAGCAATGAAAATTCGATCTCATGAAAAAGCAACAGTAGTTAATCGAGATGAGCTTGAGGAAGCTGTTCAGGAGGCTTTCTTTGCAAAAGAAAAAGATATGATTTCTATAAATTTAGTTTTGGCAAACGGCGACAGCGATAGAGTGCTTCTGACTGAGGCAGAAAAAAAAAATGCGCAAAGATGCAGTTATTTTTATAACCTATGATAGCGAAGGTATCATGCTCTGGTGCCATAATTGTATCAATCAAGCATCACTAATTAAAATATTGCAGGAGATTTAACTGTCATATCTAAAGACGATTCTTGCTTGATTAAATTAGTAAATTTTAAAATATCTTCATTTCTTCTCAGTTTTCTGAATTTGTTGAAACCACAGGTTTAACTTTACTAAACGTAGCACTATTTCATGTATTTCCTCGTCTGCTGTTTTCTTTTGATGTGACAAGGTCAAGATTTTCTAAACGATTGTCTGTCTTGATACTGTTTTTGTGATCAATTACCTCTCTTCTTGGAACAAGACCGTTAAATACTTGGAAAACAAATCTCTGTGATTTATAACCAACTTGATCGGTATTCTTTCCTCGAATTTTAATCGTAAGATAGCCATATTTATCAATATTTCCCAATCCTTTTTCCTTGATCGGAACATTCATACAAATCAAACACTTGATGTGGTTGAAACTCGTTTTGTAAAGATAAATTTGCAATGTTGTTATCAGTAACCGCACCATTTATTTGGTAAACTCATTGTCCATAAGATATGCCTCCACAGAATAGTGTGTATATAAAATCTTTGATAAATATTTCGGTATATTCCTCAGCATCTTCAGATTTTACTTTGTCCTTGTACCAAAGGGAACCTTACTTCGCATATTTATTACAACCTAACATTGATCCCGCATAACAATTAGATTTGGGATGAGCATGATAGTAAGATTACTCGTCAGCGCTTACCATTAAATCTGTCATACGTATATTATACATTGCTATTTAATTAGGTTTATTATATCTATAATTGTACCTATTTTGAAAAATCAATTAGACAATTGTGAAACATATTAAATATCATGCTAAAATTACGAAATATTGCGAAAATAAGGTTAATCACTGCCACGAAAATTGCTACAGCTTTTACTCGATTCGATAACAGTTATCGATTTGACAACCACGCTGTTCTAGCAAACTTTTCATCGATGAATCTTTTTTATCTGCTTAAGCCAACAATAAAACGCGAACTCGATAGACATAAGGGACTGAAAATCCTGGTACAGCATCGTGTGTTACTATGAAAATTACACGCGATGTTGCAAGGCGATATTGACGAAAAATTTCTGATCCTTACATCGGAACAAAATCTAAATGAGTATTACTTGGAACCAACCTTACTTTGCTCGCCGACGAGATTCATCAGGAAATGAATAAAACGATTGAAGAATAGACTGCATCAAGATCATGTTGGAAATTTGAAACTATTTCTGAGATCCTGTAGCACACGATGATATACAATGTATTACGCTGCAGCTTGTACGTCGACTTGCCGACAAAAAAAAACCATGAAATGTTGTATCAAGTTAAAAACATCGATAATAGATGTTTTCAGAGGTGTCGTACTTTCAACGTTATTTCTAGCAGAAAAAGACTCTGACCGAGTTACCAAATACATTAACCATATTTCAAGTTTAAATTTTTCAGGAATTGAATTTCCTCTTGCAGAAAATCAAATACCTAAGGTTGAGCAACAAAACAATATTCAGTAAACGTGTTTGATATTGATGAGCGCGAACAGATTTATCTGAGATACATTTCCGCAAAAGCGGCACAATCAACAATCAATCTGTTGTTTTATAAAAATCATTACGTGTGGATCAAAAACTTTAACTGACTAGTTGGTAAACAGTACAACAAATATAAGGAACAAAAATATTCTGTTACAGATGTTTGCATGGTTGCGATAATAAAGAAACATTTGAGAAACATTTGCAATACTGCTCAGAAGTTCAACGAATAATAATGACGTCGAAGAAAGATAAAATATTACAGTTCAAAATTTTTAATCATAAAATGAAAGTTCCGTTTGCGATTTTTGATGACTTTGAGTGTTTGTTACAATCTATATTTGGTGTAGAATATAAAACTGACCGATCATCAACAAGAAAAACACAAAATCGTCTTCCATGTTGAGTCGCACACAAAGTTGTGCTTGTGTAGTAGATCCAAGTTTGTCACGACCGATTAAAATTTATCGAGGAAAATACGCTGCTGTTGGTTGTTAAATAAATTTATCATCGAAGTTGATTTTGTCTCTAACCGATTAAGAAAAATTACGCCGACGAAACAGTTAACACCGTAACAAGAAATTGATTTTACTACAGCAAATACTGTCATATTCGTGAATTACCCTTAAATGAGGACCAAGTCAAAGATCATTGCCATCTGACCGGACAATATCGTGGAGCCACACATAACGATTGTAATCTTAAATTTCATTCTCCTGATTTTATTTATGTTATCCTTCATAACTTCCGTGGGTATGACAGCCACATTATCGTAGAAGCTTTTGGTAACTCAGAAATTAAAAAGCCGTTAAAACTCGACAGCGGAAAAATAAAGTGTATTTCCGACAATTTTGAGAAATATATGACTGTTACTCTTGGGAGATTAAGATTTATCGATAGTCGGCAATCTATGTAGGCATCGTTGGACGAGCTTGTCAAAGGTTGTAGCAAATTTAATAACCTTTACGATTGTTTCGGTGAAACATATACATTGTTAACGCACAAAGGAGTATTTCCGTATGAGTATCTCGATGATTGGTCAAAGTTTGACAAGACGCAGTTAACAAGTAAATCAGAATTTTGTTCAGCATTAAAGAATGAAAATATATCTCAGCGCGAGTCTGAGTTCGCGCAAAGTATTTGATTAAAGATTGATTGTAAAACATTTGGCGATTATCATGATTTGTACTTGAAAACTGACGTTCTATTACTTGCCGATGTATTCGAAAGTTTTAGAAAAGTCATCTATAACAATTACGGACTTGATCCTTGTGGTACTACTCCGCGCCTGGCCTTAGCTTGGACGCTCTATTAAAATTCAGTAAAGTCAAGTTGGAATTGCTTACCGACTTTGACATGTTTAATGTTATCGAAAAGGGAATCCGCTGCGGCATCAGCGTTATCACCAAAAATATTCTTTTGCAAATGACAAGTACATGAGCAACTATACTTCTAACCAACCATCGAAATATATTATTTACCTTGACAACAATAATTTGTATAGTTATGCGATGTCAGAACCAATGCCTGTTGGTGGTTTTCATTGGATCTCTCCAGATCAATTTCTATGAGAAAAAGAAAAAAGGCACCAAAAGCCAACGGCGTCGACGATGTAAATTATTTTGTGGAAGTTGTTTTGGATAATCTGTTGCACTTCATGATTTACACAACGATTATCCATTTTGTGCGGAATCAATAATTATTGATTACAGTTTGTTATCGCAAGAACAACAAGATATGGCAGGTGATAGAAAAAAACTCAATGGTAAGTAAGTTGGTACCAAATCTTCTTGACAAGCGAAATAATGTTTTGCATTACAAAAACTTACAGCAGTAGATTCTGGTTTGATTTTACGCAAAGTACATCGAGTTTTGAAATTCAATCAGTCGCTGACGATGAAAGGTTATATTGATTCAAAAACAACAAAAAGAGCAGTTGCGACAACAGACTTTGAAAAGAATTTCTTTAAGCTGATGAATAATTCTGTTTTTGGTAAGACGATGGAAAATATTCGTAAGCGAGTTGATATCGAAATAGTTAATGATATCGATCGACGAAACAAACTGGTTGCTGACGTTGATTTTGTGAGGATGAAATTCTTTGACGAAAACCTTGTTGCGGTACAACGATGAAAAACAAATTTAAAGTTGAATAAGTCGATCTATGTTGGTGCTGCTGTACTTGATCTTTCAAAGTGGTTGATGTATGATTTTCATTACAATTTTGTCAAAACACAATGACTTTCAAGTAAATTGTTGATTACTAGCACTGACTCGATTGTTTACGAAATACAATGTGATGATATTTATCATAAAATTTATAATAATCGACAACTGTTTGATTTGTCAGATTATCCTCGTGACAGTGCATTTCGCGATGACACAAATAAGAAAGTAATTTGTAAATTCAAAGATGAAATGAATTCTTCTGCGATAGCCGAGTTTCTTTGACTGAAAAGTAAAATGTAGGCATTACGACTAGCCAACAACAAAGTAACAAAAACAAAAGGTATGCCCGCGGGGATATGTTAAATAGCAGATGAATTTTGACGATTACAAATACGCACTTGATGGAAATATTAGTTTTGTCAGAACAATGGCAATTAGAACAAATCTTCACAAACATAAAACTGATGCTATTGCTAAGCGTGGATTGTCACATTTTGATTATAAACGTTATTATAAAAACGAATAGATACTCTAGCGCTTGGTCATTGTCAGATACGTCAGTGGGATATTTTTGATATTATATTTTCCGATTAAGCTATGATAGGTATTAAATATTAGCTTCATATAAGAAATAATATTTGAAAAATTAACAGTGACAAATGGCATTAGCGTCAAGATTAAAAATCTAATGACTGACAGTAAACCGTTGACAGCAGAAATAACCAATGAAGTTTCCGGCATATGTTTTAGTAAGTTTGACAAACGAAAACTTTGACTTTTAAAATCCCATGACCCAAAATATTTTCATTATCTAGAGCAGTTACAATCAGAATTTTCGAAACGGTTTAATAACTTCCATGATCAGATCAGTCAACAAAAATGCACAAAATAATAATTGATCTTGATCGATCAAAAGTATTTTCCGTTGATAGTAAGTACAGGCTTAAGATAATCGCGAAAAAAGATTTATTCGAAAGTCGTCGCCGAGTAAGTGGAACAATAAAGTTTTGTTTTTACCACCACGATGGTGAAATAGTTCTGATATCAACCGTTGATACATCGACGATTGGCGAAGAAATCTAAAACAGTAATATATCAAGTATAAATTTTATCTATACTGTATAAATATCAAACAAAAAATAAATATTTCAGTAGTAAGGATATAGGGGTGTTTCTAGATAAGTACCCCTAAAAATCATCCAAATAAATACTTTCGAGCAACCGCCATAAAGTTTGTCACCACAACTATAACTCTCTCTATCAGGTACTGACAGTGGGGGTATCCTTGGGTAGGTGGCAAAAATGACGTCTTTGTATTTGTTTGGAAGAATTTTAGGGTTTCTGCTCTAGAAACCCCATAGAAACTTACTACTAAAACCACCCCTCTACAATTTGATAAAGTCATGGAAATATAGGCAGATACAGGGCAGGATCTGGGGGGGGGGGAGGTTTCCATGGTTTCCTGAAACCCCTCCAAGCTAAAACGAAAATGTACACACAACTGTCTTGTCGTTGCTTACTTGAAATTTGACATTTTATTCTTGCGCAGTTTTTGGGTATTATGCACACTCTGAGTAAATAGACAGATACACTTTTGTTTTGCTACCTTTTCGAGGAAAGTCAGGTCTTTCTAAAATTTTGGACCCTTCCCCCAACATTTGACCTGATCCTGCTTTGTATATCTGGATTTTTCTGTCTACACATATACTTACACTACATCTATACCTACCCGTAATATTGTATTGGGCCATGGACATTGGTTTAACAAAGAAATTCAAGAGCAAACCCAAAAAATTGTTGAATACGGTAGACTAAGTTTGCAGAAGACTGACAGAGTATTTGACAACTTTGTGATACAAACATATATTCAAAATATTAGGACGTTCAATGATAAGGAATAATATAAATATTGGGCTTTGAAGATTGTTCTAAATAGATTAGATCATGCATGTTGACGCAGAAGTTTGACATTGTTCTGGTTGACGATCTGGATGTTTGCCAACTTAAATTGCAAACATTCTATGGATTTGTGCCATATAATGGTTTGTAAGCACTGATAAATAATAGCCATTTCATTGTGGTTTCGTTTAGAGGTACTCTAGCGAGAGAGTCTTCATACATCTTTGAATATTTCTCATAAAAAGTTAAACAAATAAGTCATGCTGGTATGTTTTTATTGCAATTGTCAGAGAGAGCCAATTCAAAAGGAAAAACCAACACATCAAAGCTTTGCTCAACTAACATTGTTATTAGTATCATGAACGTCAATAATTAACTTCCTTAGGTAGCAAACTAAAAACGTCGTTAGAAACATTAGCGACACAGCAGAGAAACTACTGCTGTTACCACTAATTCAATCACTTCTAAGACTACAACTGCTTCACCTGCTACCGCTCCGGTGGCCTATAGGATACGGGAGGTCGTGGGTTCGAACCCCGGCCGAGTCATGCCAAAGACTTCTAAAACCGGTACTAATAGCTACCTCGCTAGGCGCTCAGTGTTAAGAGGTTAGTGTTAGGACTGATCGGTCTGGTGTCATGATAATGTGACTGGGTGGGACATAATGCTACATGTCTGCGGCATAATGCCCCAGTGCTAGACATCACTATAAACTGCCACACTGCAGACATCGTAGGAATATGACTGAAAAAGTGTTAAAGCTACGTTAAAATTTAAAATCACACACATACACACACACTTCAACTGTTAGTATAATATCTACTGCTACAAACACTTATGTTATTGCTGCTACTACTACTACTATAACTACTATTCAAAGTCCAGGTCATTTTGCTGCTGCTGCAGTTATTAGTTTTTTGCTACTATTACTATGACTATTATTACTACTACTGCTACTAGAGCAGACGTGGTAAAAGTAGCACTGGTAGAAGAATTAGAAACAATTTTTAAAACAATTGCGTAATCCGATCATTATAAATACTTTTTAAAAAAAAGTAATCCGATCATTATTTTTAGTCGTACCAGTGGTAGTAATAATGGCAATGAATATAATACTAATAGAGTATTCTACTAAGTGCATAATACTAATAGAGTAAAATACTAACACTTATAGTGATACTACGACTAGTAATGTTCCTAATACAACTACTAATCTTTATTTTTCTTGTCATATAGGCCAACGACCATGATTAAATCCGTTTATGGAATAGTATGGTAAAGCAACGAAACATAACAATTCTACTATTAACACAGTTACTAACTTAATATTGTTAGATAAAGATCAAACTTACGTAGAATATTAAATGTATTTTTACTGATTATCTGTATAATGATTTAAAACTTTATGTTATTCACATTCCGTTGAATGTACGAAAGTATATACGTATTTCTCAAATTATCTTGCATGTGACAGTTAATAGTAAAGTGAGTTACCTTCGGTATGGTAGGTACTGAACTCGTTTCAACGTGGTATGTGGATAATTTTAAGACCACAGAATCGTTTTGATTCTTTTTCTGAAAATGCTTTTTTAAAACTTGCCTTTTCTTACGTTGCGTTTGTGTCTTGTTATATTTTGTATATATTTCTATGGAGCTTACATAAAGACAAGTTATATCATATTATTATTTCTAAAGATTCAAAGTGCATCAAGTGCATGGTAATTTGCTTGTTGACAGTCTGCATCATATCAGGGTTGGATGTTGAATATTGTGAATATAGTATTGTCATTGTTTGATATTCGAGAGTTGACTTTTGGAACAAATAATTTTATTTTTTTATTCCTTATATTATAGGTTGATGAGTAGATTTCAATTCCACTAACAATACTGAAAATAGTTGTACATAAAAATAATTATTGATCTAAAAGTAAGTGGTCTTGGTTGTAGCTGTGTTATCTTCTACACATGTAAATTTTCCAACACCTTTATCATCCCCACATCTACCATTTGCAATCCCCTTTGGAGATAGCTGACAAAATTTCTGTACACTCTCAGCCTGGTCATTTAGTTCCTTTTCTGTCCTTGTTAGACCTTTCCCGTAAATGTAGATCCTCTACATAACCACATATAACACAGGCAGGGTCATTGGAAGTATATGCATCAAAATCTCCACCAAGAATTAATGTGTGATTGGGATACATAACTCTGTAATGTGCCGAATCGTTTTCTATAATGGTAAACAAGTTTTCATTTGTATGTATTGGCGAGTGTTCAGTTGACGTGTGTACTGTACCAAACATTATGTCTTCCCGAAGGGTTTGTACGCAAGGTGAAAACTTGAACCATTCAGTATTTCCTAAAAATTAACTCTCTAGTTGATAGATACTAAAAGTATGTCCGAGATGTTCTTTTACATAGCCGGCAATACCTTTTTGCATCAAGCTCTTTATCCTTGACTCTTGTGTAAACAATTTATATCAATGTTTAAAATGAGCCAAATTCTCCACCATTATCCAAGTCACGCATATAAGTGATCCAATAACCAGAATCAACACTGAACTGTTCACGAAATATAGTCCATGTTAAACCTGGAATATTCGAGATATATCACTTAACTTCGCTATTCTCCGCAAAACAATACAAGACAAAAATAAAAATCCCCCGAGAACAAACAGAAAAAACCCAAATAAAACAAAACAAAAGGAAACAAAAACAAACAAAGAAACAAAAAAATAGTAAACAAACGAAAACCCCGCTTTCAGCATAACATTTATGCATAAAGTTCTTGTGATTAGACATTGAGAGCTGATGTGTGACTAATATTAATGGACAGGCAGTGTTAACAAAAGTGCAATAATTCTTAACACATTATTCAGTGTCTCTGACACACTTTTTCGCTAGAAAAATTTTATGAAAAAAGAAATAGCTACTATTATCTCTGTTTAATGCCCCAGTTGACTTCCGATGTGTGATAAATAAGAAGAAAGTGTGAAAAGGTTTCTGAGTCCCTATACATACAATTGGATTTGAATGAGTGTGAATGTATGTATTAAGAAAACAGTACGTGTGTCAGAAAACTACCTTAATGTGCAAATTTAACCTTTATCTGGAGGTAAAAAGGAACACAAATACAGGTATTTAATTTTAGATTGAATTTGGATTCAGTCATAGAAATATAGAAATATCTGGTTAATTTCTGTTTTGACGTATGTTTAGACGTACTCTGATGTCTACAGAATATAAATGGATAGTTCTATATTCTTCTCTTCCATTGTATATTGTGAGATAGACACTTTCTCAAATAGATTCAAGCAGGCAATCAATGCGGCAGCCTCTTTGTATTCCTACAAGAACAGCAAAGCTAACAAACGTGTTATTTCTTTTTATTACAAATATGGAGCCAACGACAGCTGGGAAATGCGATGACTCAGTTTTCTGGGCTTTTAACACTAATCCCTCAAGCAGGAAGTAAATTAATTGTTTCCTTGTAATTAACCGGCCAATCAGGCATAGGGTACAATTTAAATACTGCCATTCGAGAGGAGACCTTTTATTCTAAAATTCTGATCTGGTTCGTAAACTATGAGAGGCGACTGTCAAATTCATGGACCTGCGTAAGCCTTGTTTTCTGCCTGCTTTATCCAGGTCGATTTATAAGCGATTTTATATTTGGAAGACAAAGAAACCATTGGTGAGTAGAATCAGTCTGTTGATGTGATAAATCATTATTAAGCTACTTGTTAATTTCTGTTATATTTCTAAATATTCAACACTCGTATGACATTAACCTTGTAAGTTCCTACGGTCAAAGACACTCCTTGCGACCCCTTGACTAAGCGTAGGGGGATAATAGAGTGTAAAATATAATAGTAAAATATAATGTCTACTTTTGTATACGGTCATAATATCAAGAAATATATATTTTGTCAAACCGAGTGATTTCAAGCACAATTCAAATGCTTCTAAGGAATATTTAATTGTAAGTGTTTGAAGGTGTGCTGTCCGATATCGTTGTTGCAAAAAGTTGGACAGGGGTCCAGTTGCAGAACACTTCTCTTCCTCTAGCCGCACTTTCAGTCATGTAACAGTAATTGCAATTTCTCACAATCCCAACTGGAGTTTCGAAACCAGGAAAGAAAAGAAATCTTACTGAAGACGCCGATTTGATCATTGAAACCAAGCGGCCTTAAACAAGAAGACTAGAAAAAGACAACCATGAGCAAATAAAATCATCATCTTTTTACAGCCAGCACATTTATATTTAAATATCTTTTTCCAATTTTGCTCATTAGTCACTCACTCGCTTATAATTGCTAGTAAAACAGTGATATATCCGGGATATAATTTACGGTTACACCAATTTACATAAAAACATAAGGATATGGCTCATCCATTTTTTGGTCGATATACATAGATACACAGCATCATCAGTCACGCTGATAAAACATTTTCAAGCTTTGATTCTAGTAGAAGTACTTGAATGGATTGTTATTCACCATGTATAGGTTGTATGTGTATGACCCTTTTCTTCTTTGTTCAGCTTCCTCCATAGTTTCGATAATGGTGCAGTATAGTACGGACTAATAGGCTTTACATATGGCGTTCTCGCAGACGAAACGGGACTATTACGGATATTCAACCACATCTACTTTTATATCTTTTATATCTGGAATTTTTAATAATTTTTTCCAGCAGGATTTACTTCCCTTAGGCATTGTTCTTGTACAAGAGGAATACCTTTATAATCTGAAAGATAAGTCCGACAAACTTTGTATTACTGCGAAAGGATTCATTTTTTCTTATTTCGTTGAACTTTAGACATAGATATTTATTTCATGTACTTTAAAACTAATTTAACATATACCACTGTTCGATATGTTTTTGTCTCTTGTGACGCTATTCCCTGTTTAAGCTTGGTGTACGACGTCGCCAGTGAAACACCATTCGCAGATATGCAATGAGAGCGACGGATACCTGTGTACATAAAGGATGTAAAGGGTCTTTCTCACCCACGTGACAGAGAGCTCTAGCTGTTTTGCAATCCTTACTTTTCTTATCTGAGTCTGGTTTTCTCAGTCAGGTCGTCTCAGTCACGGTGTCCACGCGGTAAGAAATACTTTTATAAAGAAGAAACCCTTGTTGTTTCATGCCGTGCCTGACAGCGTTGTTTTGAAAATCAAACAACAACAAGAACAACAGAAATACAGCACAAATTTTTCTTTTTTTTTAATTTTTTTTTAGCAACTTATGGTCTCTTCAACTTTGAGAACACACCATATAACACATTCTGGGAGAGACAGACATTTATGCAAGCACACAAGTCGAGCTATTTGGTAATATGCTAGAAAATATAGTTCGTTCCACACAGCATGGTGATTTTTATCCTATCTGTAACGTTAACGCAGTCATTTTTCAGGTCAGCGCCATTAAATGTAATTAAAACTATCTAATTAGTTTTAATACTTCGTGTGAAACGAATTGGATACTGTCAGCTACATTTAATGACGCTAACCTGAAAATTTGCTGAGCTACAGATAGGATACAATTAAAATGTGTGGAACGAATTATGTCAGGAAACATTGTTCCAGGCACAGAGACTGTATACATATCACTGACTACAAAAAAATGAAAAATCCAATAACACTTTCAAAAGCAACCGCAAAGACCGCAACAGCTAGAAATGTGTTATGTCAGACCTGCCTGCATTAAAAGTTTTCAAACACCCTCAAACAGCACCATTTGAACAAAGTGTTTGAAACAAATGAAAATTCCTGCACTTTCAATAAGTATGGTTCATTCATCAATCCACACACTATTCCACACTACGATTTTCATGTAGCGTATCATTCATTTCGCTATTAATAGCAACACATGCATATTTCCACGAAAGAAAATATGAATTTGCAAGAATATAATGAATTAGAAATCTGATCCGTCACTACACACTTAGAACCGTATGTTAGTATGCAACCAGTATTGTATTGTATCGTACCGTTGCCTACCATATAATTTTTCCAAAGTACAACTGATGAAAGTTTAAAGTTATCAGAGTAAAAGATAATAATTACTTATTGTTATTTTCATATAACACCCATCAATTAAATGGGATAATACAGTAATAATATCAAATGGGTTCAAGTTTTTATTTTCTCATGCGTAGAATGTGTTAATTTAGGATCGACAGGTCTCCTCATTGCCCTCATTAACAATGGTATGAGTGTGCAGTCATTAACACATTTGTATAAATGCGCAGGATTGTATTTTGAACAACAATAGCACGTGGTTCGAGACGCTCTTTGCGCAATACTTCCAACACCTAACAATTATAACTTTTTTCTTGAATTGTTTTCCCTTTTCTAAGAACGGCATATATCGCAAGATTCTGCTTAGTTAAAAAAATAAAGACCTGATGACCTTTATATTGAGTGAGAAGCAATAATATTACATGCTGAATAATACTGTGTTTTGAATCTGTTAACTAAACTGCAAAAGTCCAGGGTAATTTTAATTAAATTTAAAAGCACTGGATGAGCAAAATAATATATGTCAGTGTTTGTACCACGACAAGGTTACTCCTGGAGCTGGGTTACATTTTTTTTTTTTTTTTGGTCTCCCCCGTGGCAGGGATTTCCTTGTCTTGGTGCAAACCCCAACATAGGTTCTAAGTCCAGATATCCTGCTATATACTACAATTAATATAATAGATGAATAGAATGACATCATAATGTACCAAGTTGGGAAGCGTCAGAATTTAGTGATTGATATTAATGTTTCTTTGGTGTATGTAAGGCTCGGAAAGGTTAAACTGTTATACATTTTCCCGTGATGTATGTATTTTCAGATACTCTGAAAGAACACACAAAGCGTTTTTAAATTTGGACGAAAGATGGGGGTCTGTATGGTGCTTGTGATCTTCTTGCAAGTACTTCAAATCTCATATGGTATGTCTCAGCCAAAGTTAATTTAGAAGCTGTTGTTCGTATTAATTCATCAATTCAAATATTTCTTTTCTTAAACGGTAACAAATGTAATATGAATATCACTGATAACTAAAATATTATTGATATATTGATTTTTCAACACTTCAGTTAACTTATCGATGCGTCGTGGAAGTCCTTTCTACTGGAATGTAAAATCTTTGAGAAATTAGCTTACTCGAGATAGGTTTATTGTATATATTTCATCTTATAGTGTTGTGTTGTGAAACATTAGATTGCTTGTACAAAGTAGATCAACATATCCATCCGAAAACATACATACATACATACATACATACATACATACATACATACATACATACTATCCATCCACACACACACGCACTCTTGCATACATACATACATACATACATACATACTATCCATCCACACACACACACACTCTTGCATACATACATACATACATACATACATACATACATACCTGTGCATTGATCTATGTTTAACACACTTCGGGCATATGTAAAATGTTTCTCTCTTACCCAAAGGTCAGGAATGTATATGCAACACTGTGAACGACACTCTCCATGACCTGGAACGTAGGGCGCGAAACTATAAAGCAGCTCCGAATGAACCATATGTGTTTGACGGAAACACAATCTACAAATGCTACAACGTTGGGAAAATGAAAATGCCTACTAACTACACTAGTTTACAAATTGGTATCTGTGGTACCTATTTTCCTGTATGGATGAATGGTTAGTACATTGTTCTTGGTTCTTAATATATTTTCTTTCTTAATATATTTTCTTATCATTTGCAAAAAGGCGAACATGATGATCCTAATACCCTCCCCCCTCCGTAAATAGTAAGCAAACAATACTTTTCAATATTTCGTAAGTTGTTATTAAATGATAATGAAAATAACAATATCAATCCTGTGTATCATATATGTGAGTCCCTATTCGTAAGACAAATTTATGATTTCCAATGTTAATAAAATTGTAGCTATCTATACAGAATAAAGGCGGAAGAGTTAAATGCAAGTTAACTAATTGTAACTAATTAACAACTGCCATTCTGTGAGTCACGCAGTATTTCTTTCATCTTGTTAGGCACACACCCTGGAGAACAAGAAGGCCTTGTCAACCGAACAGCCTGTACAATGTCATTTACTGAATACTGTGCGGTACAGCAAACTATTCAAGTACTAAACTGTGGACCATACAACCTTTATAAATTAAGGCCAACCTCTTCTACAAGTGGCTACTGTTTCGGTGAGTTAAACATCAATAAATGTTCCCTGTCTCATCCTTAAAATCAGATTTGCACTGTTCTACGGACCGTGGAGATCTCATTTTAATTCGATTGGTCTCGCCCTATGATTATGCCTCATTCTCTGTTTACTTAATACGTTCGTTTCTTTACACATTTCTGATATTCTTAAATTGTTGTTATAAGTTGCTATTAATGCATATTAGTGTTGTTACCACGCATGTGCACATAGGGC